>OVBA01000714.1:0-57727 GCA_900406435.1 Lepidium aucheri | reverse complement strand
ATATGTTTATTGATATGTTTGTAGACATAATTTCATTTTGAAATATAATTAGAAATTCAGATTATTTTTGTTCTGTCGAATAATATTCTGATTTTATATTCCACAAAAATTATATATAAACCCAAATAAATAAAAATAATTTTTTTAATCATTTGAAATTCCAGACGTCGCAACCGCAAAACGCTATTTTAAATGTTACAAACGGTTTGGAATATGTCATCAAGATCTGTCTGCAACTGTTACAATACTAACTGTCTGGAATTTCAGACAAATATTTTGCTGTCCAAAATCTGTCTGGAAATGCAGACAGATTCGGGACAAATTTCAAATTTGCGACATCCTGTACCAGACAAAGAAATTCGTCTAGAATTTGTCCCAAATCACGATTCCAGACAAATTCTAGACAATATATACTATCCAAAATCAGCTTTTTTCTAGTATTGTAATATCATTGGCACTAGGAATCTAGATACGCATTACTGAATGGGTGTGATAAGTCAACAAGCAACATTAACATCACCTTTCACGGATAAGGACTCATTGCTCACTTAAGGAGATCTAATTTCTAACAAGCTTTTGGAATGTTAAGTAATCTAGGATCATAGGTTAGTTAGCTACTCTAACATAAGCATTAAAATTATTATTAGATGGAGAACACATCAACGATACCTATTTGTTCATAATACGATTATTCCCTAGAAACCCTAGAAAATCCTAAACTTGATTTTGCAACTACTCGGACATGATTGAAAAGAACAATCCAAAAGACATAATAGAAAGCATAAAAGTAATTGCAATTAAAATTAAAAGGTTTAGAAATCTTCCCAATTGAGTAGAGATTAGAAATCCTCTCCCAAAAACTCAAAAACAAGGTCTGATCACGTAAAAATGGTGTATATCTGTAAAATAACCAAAAAGGTCCTTTTATAGGTCCTAAAATTCACAGGTACAAAATAGGAAAAATTAGGTTTTATTTCTGGCAGCTTTGAGGATCGATCCACTAAGGGGTTAATCGATCGATTAGTGTTGAGCGTTCGATCTCCCAAAGGTCTTGGTCGATCAACAAGTCGAGCGCATGCTTCTGAGATTGGTGCGATCGATCGATCTTGAGATGTGAAGCCGATTAACAAGTCGAGCGCAGCTCTCACTGAGGAAAGTGATCGGTCGATTGTGAGATGTGAGGCCGATCAACGGGGCGGGTGCAACTCTCACTGAGGAGAGTGATCAATCGATCATGAGGTTGATCGCTCGATCAACATTTTTCTGCTAAAATTCCAGACCTGCTCGGGTTTGTCTTGAACCATGCTCTGCAGGTATAATCCAAACTAAACCTGTTTTTCACCTAAAAAAATTCTAAAATGCGGACAAACATTATGAAAATATGCAAATTAATGAGTTTAAAACCGATCAAAATGAGGTATATCAAAGTCTTGATATCATTTCACTACAGGAAATTTTTTATTAAGACATAATATTTTATCACAATAACACATATTATGTTAGAAATTATTATAAATTAAAGACGTTATATAAATAGTTAAAATACAAGTGTTACAAATGTATTATTCGTAACTAAAATGTAACAATACTTGTGATAAAATAATTTATATGACAATCTCAACACTAATCATTATGAATATAGTCTAAATAACTTATTCAGAAATTTACAAATCCGTACACATAAATTTTTTAACAAAAATCGTATATGAAACGTCATGAGACTAATATTTTTAGTCACAGATTTTGTCTCGATAATAATTCAAATTTTTGTAGTAATAAACTCAACATGGATTTGTATATATTATGTTAGTAATTGATTTTGTTTGAGAAGTATTCTCGAAGTATTTTTCAGCGTTTGGAAAAAGTCAGTATGAAATTAAAAAATTTGATAAAATGCTAAAAAGAAAACTTNATATATATTCTAAAGAAAAACTAAATATAAAATTTTAAAATACTATAATGATTTTTATAAGAATCAATAAGTTTTCTTATAATTCACTTTATGTATATATATTTTACAACCACAAATTTTTTAACATATGTTTGGGACAGTATTTACTTTTCAATAAAATTTATATTTTTAAAAACTTATATATATATATATATATATATATAATTGGTTGGTGCACATATACTAGTTGATATGATATTTCTGTGCGATATATATGTTTTATATATGTGAACAAAAAAGATTGCTCAGTTTTTATTTCACCCCATTAGAGTGGGGGCAAAAAAAAAAGCTGGCATATTTAAATGTGGCTATACATAAGCACTACAAGTTTAAATTGAGGGAAATTAATTATTGAATGTAACAAAAAGAAATTGACAAAAAATGTAAAAGGTTTGCCACCAACACAGACACACGATGACGAGGGCATTGTGTCATATGACGCATACAATTAGAACTTGCATTCTAAGCTTGAATTTGTTATAAAAATACAAATGAACCAAAAAAGTACTAAATTAATTTTTTATTTTGTGTATTTTTTTATTGCCAACAAGGAAGAAGACCATTTTCTCGAAGGAGTCACTTTCCTAGGGTTTGGAGATCCCTAATATTCTGTTTCCCTGTGATTTCAATTTCCAAGAAATCCTTACATCTAATTGTAAATATGTTACTATAATATACGAGCCAGAAAGGAAAAATACAATATACGAGCGAGAGAAAAAAATACAAATACAATTACTCGTATAATTAAATACACACATCTTCACTCAACTTTTTTTATTCTGGTAATTAGGATGATTTTATTAATGACTTGATATCAAATATTAGAATCTTCTATACTACACTATAAAAGATTAAAAAAATTTAAGATTAGAGTTTAGGGTATAAATAAACCTTATCAGTCTAATTATTGAAAAAAAAATACACGCGTCATCAACAAAATAAAAAAAAATACATACGTCTTTGATATGTAAGTATCTTTTATGTTAGATGTGTATATACACCTCCAAATATATTGATGCGTATAAACTATAAAGAGCTCCTATCGTTCAGTTAATTTTGCCTAATCTCTACTTTTTAATTTATTTCTTTGAGTATTTAAGTTCTTTAGTACTAAGCATCTTTTTTGGTTAATAATATACGTAAATTACTATTAGAAGTAGAGATAAATAAAGGGCATTATATATGTAATTAAGTATATAACTTGGATGAAGCGCCGTATTTCTAATTATAATAGTTAGAAATTACATGGAAGTAGTGAGTTAATATCTTTCGAGCACTCAATTACAGAGCTGATTATCTTGCTCATATTATTAAAAAATTATTTAGAAATCATGCCTTTATAAACAGTGTATCATTTCTTTAAACTTTTGAATTTTGAGTATGAATAAACTTGAAAAAAAAAATTGTAAGGTATAGTTATACAAATCTTTTATACTAAAAATAGTACGATAAATGGATAAAATCTAATGATGAAATACTTATGTGTTACAGTGCTTATATAAGCCAATGGATTAACCCAAATCTTTATTCTGCAGCAAGCAATAATAAAACCCTCGAGGTACCAAAAAAAAAAAAAAAACTTCACTTAAATAGTTTAGTTGAAGCAATTAGAACAAAGATCTATAGCAATTGGCATTTAATCTAGTGGCTAGTTGTAAGTCCATTAAAGGCAAGTGTACATAAACAACCAGGAATCGAGTTCCACTGTATACAAGTTTTATATAAGAATTAGATGGCCGGACATTGTGTCCTAATATTAATATTGTTGTTGACAAAAAAAAATCTATCTTAACATAAAAAATTCATCAAAACATTATCTAATACCATCAATACTAACATAACTAAATGCAAAATAAATAAATAAAATAAAAATATAATGCTTTGGTTGTTGCCATTTACACTTTTTCACTCCATTTTCGATAGAAGGCCAATGCGTTATTTATAAGATATGAAAGAATTTATTTACAAATCCTGTAAATTATCACGAAATCACATTTGTTTAATAGTTGGAATTCTCTTAACTCTATATATGCTTTCTAAAATTTTCAATAACAAAAAATATTTAATATTTAAAACAATCTATAAAAAACTCGGTTTTATAAACTGGTCCAGAGTCAAATTGGTCCTTTCGATTTTAATAGAGTTGAGATTTCTTTCTAACACGCTTCCAAAATCTTTGTCGGAGAGGAAGTGTCGTTTCTTCTTACGTTTATTCTCTTCCTTATTTAATGTTTTCTTACTTCTTCTTCTTTTTTATATTTAATGCTTTCAAACAAACACCAAACACCAAATTCCTCTTTCTTGTCTTCCTCCATCATCATCATCCTTATATTTTTTTTTCTTTCAAAATTACTTAGTAAACTACTTTCTAAACACTCAAATTATTATTTTGTATTAATTTATTTAAAGGGACCATAGTCGGAGGTAAATAATTAATGGAATAAGACTAATTTTATTGTTACTAGTCTCTCTTAGACTCGAGTTAGATATGTTTGGTTGTGTAGAACTATTTATGTACCATATGTGAATACGTGAAATGGTTTTTTTTTCCAATAATTGAATTAACAAATCTAGATCAATAATTCAAAAATATCACGTGAGAATTATACAATCTTTTATACTCGAATTTTAGCTAAAAAACCAGCAAATATAAACTTAACCAGCAAATAGAAACAGTGAATATATTGAGAAAGTTATATCAAATGTGAAACAAAGCAAATATATGTAACACTCTAGTTTTCAGAGATGCAATGGTGGATAAGCAAGAGATGTTGATAAAATGTAATTCGATTATTTTATGCCACTAATAAGCATTTATTTTTTGGCCAATGATTCAAAAGACTATCGTCAAATGTGATTGATTACAGTAATTTGAACATACAAATCTCTTGTAATGTAGTTTTCACTGACTTGTAAAATGAAGATGAACTTGAATATATGTATGATGATCTGCAGATTTAGGATCGACAACTCTTTAAATACATGTTTTAGTTGATCTAAAATAAATGGCCAATGAAACCTTCATCGTATGAGAAGGAGAATTACATGATTTCGCAAATATTATGAAAGTTACCCCATATATTAGGTTGAATTATTCATCCTGACCATGTATATCATATGATTAGACCATAATGTATTATCATCTATAATAGTTAAAATATGTCTATTACAGACGGTAGTACATTAAAATTTGCGTATTAGATTAGTAAGACGTTTGTTGTGATCTGTTATATCCATGTAGCTATTTATATTATTGAGTAGTCACAATCATAATAGTTTTCAAAATTTAGCTCTTTTTTTATGGTAAAGTAAGCAGTACTATATTTTTCGATTACAAAATGTACGTAAACAGACAGTGTAAAATTATAATTCTAAAATCGAACATATAACTTTTAAAAGTTACATACAGAATTATTATATATATAACTAAATATTGTTACGTCTAGACTACTTCTTTGTAGGACTTCCAGAATAGCTTTCATTCATTGAATCCACTTTCCTCCGAAGGTCAATTTGTTATTGTTGTGATAGTTTGGGTTGAAATAAGTGAATTTTTTTGTTTTGGGCTAAAAATGTGTTCTTCAACAATGAAAATGAAGAAAAGTAATGAAGTGTCTTTGATCAAGTGGTTGATCAGTATTATTTAATGTTTGCTTAAACTATCAATTAAATCAACAAATGCAAATAATTGTTATTGGAAGCACTGGAATCTACAGAGAACTTAAAAATAACACATAGAACTATAAGAATCAAACTTAAGGTAGAACAAATTAAATTTGTGATTGAATTTATTACTACTCAAACTCAAACAAAAACCAAATTAAAATCAACAAAGGTCAAACAAAACAAAAACTAAACAAATCAAACTAACAAAAGACTTAAGGAAAAACAGAACAATAAAGAGGCAAAAACAATGATTTAAAACAATGGGTTTTGGGTTAGACATTTGATCAAAGGGAAATGTAACCAACTAATGATGCTCAAGAAGATAATGAAACTTAGGCTAGGACATGAAATACAAATTAAGATCAACCCACTCACATGACATTGATCCCTTTGTCAGTTATTCAATCAAGCTAAACTTTTATTTGCCAATTAAATGATCAACAAACATTATCAAATAAGTTCACCCAGTTCACTAATCACCCTAACTTCATTTCTCAATGGTAAGAGAAGAAAACCTCATAAAAAGGTTATTCAGAAATTTTATCAAACACCTTTCAGGCAATAAAACTCCTAGCATCTTGATTCAAGTGATCAACTTACATCTAACTTTAAGAAATAAAGGAATATAACAACCTAAATATCAAAATCCAATGATCTAACCATCTACCTAACCTTCAACCCATCAAAAGACTACTCGCACAAAGAAAACACAAAACTCAAAGAGAAACAAGAAAAAGAAAGCATGATGGAAAGAGATTGAGAAGAGAAATATATGGATTAATGAAAGGATCTAATGATCTAACAAAGGTCTCTCAAACTTGTCTCTAAAAAGTTTTTGTAGTGTCTCGAATGGCTAAAAATTAGGTTATAAAATTTTAGAAAAAAAATTGGGTCGACCCGGGACAAACCGAATTGGATCCAACTAACATTGTATGATTCATGAGGTCGAGCTGAAAACTCAACCTAGTGCCCAACACCAGAAACATCCAAAAAATTTGATGTAGGTTTGTTGCTGAGGTCGAGCTGAAAAAGTCGACCTAAAACCCAATGCCAGGAACATCCAGAAAGGTTTGTGCGATTTGTTGCTAGTATCGACCTCCTCACGTCGACTTGGAGGTCAACCTCAAGTTTTCAAGAAGATTTTTCACTTGTTTTCACTCCCATTAACTTCCTTGAGTTGACCTTGAGGTCGACTTGAGGCTCCATATTGAGTTTTTTTTGTGTAAACTTGTCTTTTCTTCACATGATCTGTATGTTTACTTGTGAACGTCATCCCCATATCTTTAATACTCTATAGATAGCTCCAAATCACTTAAAAAGACTCAAGAAATAGAAAATATGCAACTCATTCTATCTAGGACTCTAAAATGCAACATAGTATACTAAAATTTGAATGTATGAGTCTTAAATGATGAAAATGATGCAAAATGCATGAAAGCCAAGCTAATAATCACATATATCAATCTTTATTTTCTTTCTCACCTAAATTCGGTTCCAGAGCAACGTGTTTGTCTCATGTGATATTGTTAAGAGTTTTGCTATGAATTTTTTTTTACTCAGGGGATTGGATTTTGTTGATTTATAAAAAAAGTAAAAAAATAAAAAAGACCAAATTAAGACATTTACCCTCTTCGTTTGAAATTTCATTTCATTAGTTATGTGTATGGATGATTAGAGATCTTGAATTCTTTTTTATAGCCTCTAAAATCCAATACAACCACGAATATGATATATAAAATTGTTATATGTTTATCTATAATGTACCACAAATTCTTTTTTAAAAAAAATTTCACTGATCAAATTTAGTAGATCAACTAAAATGTGTATTTACAATGATTTAAAGAAAGATTAATATATGCCAAGAAACAGGTGGCTCAGTTTAAAAAAATAACAACAAACTAAATCACTTTGAAATATGATTTATTAAGCAAATAATTTTTTCTTACAAAAGACCTATTCCTTGTTGGAAATTACTCTACTCGAGAAATCAAGCTAAATGTATCTGAAACCTAACTAATAACCTAAGGCTCAATGCTCAATTCACTAATCTCTCTAAAATTTACGGCCTAAGTTCTTAGAAAATTAGATTTACAACTAATTCTCTTTTATAGGTACAAGAGACCAACACCCCTTGCCCTAAAATCTCTCTCACATTCTCCTTCTCAAAAATATTTTTCTTTTTTCACTTGATAAGTTTGTTAAGATTCCTTTTTATCTTCAATTTGAATCTATAACTAATCTTCAATCTTCCTCTCCAAGTTTAAAATAGCATTCATGTGACTTCATTAAACTATGCACATGACTTGCGTTCACATCGTCTCCCATGTGACTTATTTTGTTAACCTAATCCATCTTCAATCTCCTCCTTTTTGGCTTGATGTGCATCTTGAGCAAACAGAAAACAGATTCTTGTTAAGCAATCACGTCCTTGTTGAGTACACTCAGAATCTTTTTTTCAACAAGCTATTTTCCCTATAACGTTTTTCCCTCATAATCAGACATCTGAATCCATTTAGAATCATACTCTCATCTCCCCCTTCTTGAGTGCACGTCAAGACAAAAACAAACAAGTTTCTGTCTAATCGCTAAGATTGACCAAAATGTACCAAGATACATATGCACTATCAAGAATAAAATAATCAAAGGCCAACTTTATCACATATGATATTAAGCATAAATTACTTTTCCGACAGAAGTCTGTTTATCCAACAACTTCGTGAGTGACCCAGAATTATAAGCAACCATGTGAATGACTCCATTTTAACTTTTCACAACATGAGAATACGTTGCATTGACTCTGATTATCCACAGAGAGAACTCATATTCCTTGAAGCAGAACACACACTCTACTCTTTGAGATGTACAATCAGAATCAAGATTTTTGTGGCTAAACTTTCACATTGTCATGCCTTCATCACAAGCATTTTTCAAAGCATTGAGAATATCAAACGGATTAGGTAGCTGTAATTTCTTTTGGAGAGACATATGCATAACAATCAATCAATAGCTTAAATGATGTAGATATTCTTCTTGATCATATGACTATTACAACATCACAAGTATGGTATAATCACTTTGTTCTTAGTAGACATATCCATCTCGATCATGTGTTTTGGCATATCATCACAAGTACGACACTTCCATCATTTTCTCTTCCCTTTGCTTGCCCCATTTTTGGGTTGATTTAAAGCTCATAAGCTTGCATCATACCAATAACCTGGTCATATTTTAGCGTGTCAGAATTCTGAGACACCTCGAGGGCTGATCGATGACCATGAAATTTGGTTGGAAGACATCTTAAGAACTTTTTGACCAGTTTCTTCTCTTTGTAAGTTTTTCCCAATATTAAGGCTTCGTATGCTAGCAATGAAAACTTACTGCTGAATTCCTTAACAGATTCATCTTCTCCCATAGTAAGTTCTTGAATCATAAGCCAAGATGTCTATCCGAATTCTTTTCACACTATTGGTTCCTTCGAATCCAACTTCAAGAATATCCCAAGCCGCTTTAGCATTTTTACAGCCTTGAACTCTCTTGAACTGATTGTTGTGAAAAAGTTGAAAACGGCAAACAATTGTTTAGAATTCTATTTAGCATCCAGTTTTTTTCGACAATCCACTGTTTCCTTGGTTTGGAACAAAATCACAGTTTGTGTTTTTAACCAATGTATGTTCCCAACCTTCTTCAACTGAAAACCACGCATCTAAATCAACCCCTTGTATGTGTTAAGCCATCTGAACTTTCCAGTAACCATAGTTATCCGGATCCAGTTTCAGTGTTTTCGCAATGAAAACCAAATGTTGTTTTTAATTGTCCATTTCATCCTCATGATCTAACACATGTAAAAAAAAGTTATGTGGAGATCCGCTCTGATACCAATTGAAAAAACAACAAACTAAATCATTTTAAAATACGTTTATTAAGCAAATAATCTTTTCTTACAAAAGACATATTCTTTGTTGGAAATTACTCTACTCGAGAAATCAATCTAAATCTATTTCAAACCTAATCGATAACCTAAATCTATTTCAAACCTAATCGATAACCTAAATCTCAAGACTCAGTTCACTAATCTCTCTAAAACTTACGGCCTAAGTTCTTAGAAAATTAGGTTTACAATTGACTCTCTTTTATAGGCACAAGAGACCAATATCTCTTTCCCTAAAACCTCTATCACGTTCTCTTTATTAAAAAGAATATTTTCCTTTTTCACTCGATCATAAGTTTGTTAAGATTCCTTTTTATCTTCAATTTGAATCTCTAACAAATCTTCAAGTCTTCCTCTTCCACCTCACGTGACTTCATTAAACTATGCACATGACTTGTGTTCACGTCATCTCTCACGTGACTTCCTACGTTCAACTAATGCATCTTCACAGTTGATTTGTCCCTAATCTAACTTGGCACTAGGTGGTGAGTTTGAATCCCGCCTAGCTTCAGTTAGAACAATTTGGTTATAGGTCGGACTCTATTGATATTATTATAAAATAAAAGAAAAGAAGGTTGATAAAAACAAATAAAATAAAGAAATATCGATATATATATATATAATCCTATATATATTATCACTCACTACTAGTTCGTGAGAAAACTTTCTCAGAAATTAGTATGCTCAAACTATTCTAGTCAGTTACATTTGGCAGTGATATATTTTTTTAATGAGTAACCAAAAGATAAATATATCTTAGTGACAAAGATAATCGAATTAAAAAATTTGAAATCTTTCCTAGTATGCACATTTTTTAAAATCGTGATAACATCTATATATCTACTTTACTTTTAAATTTATGTAACTCTCAAATAAAATTGTAATTTCAACTTTAGTTATGAATAAAGGACGACGAAAAACAATCTTTCCTTTTCAGAAAAATAATTATAAAGCAGAAGATAACAATTTTTAAAGAACGAAGCCGACACAATTGTCGTATCGCAACGACTTGTTACATTTATTTTTACTATAAAGATTAATTTAAGCTGTCATAATCATTCACGAATTTGTTCGAGGATGTGTGAATTTCTATTTGAAATAATATGTAATTATCATTTACCCAGCACAATGTTAAATGTTAGAAAAACTGCAGTCAAAGATTTATTCGGATTTTCATATTTTAACTGAAATAATGAAATGATATTATTAAGAAGAAAATAAGTGAAAATGAAATGTATTTCTAAAGCTAAATATATACAGTCGTTTTATCATGTGTAAGCTATGAATTCACTTAAATTAGAATTCACCTCAAATATAAATTCGTTGGGTAGATCATTTCAGTTGTCTTCATCCAAGTTCGATTCTAAAAAATTATATTTGTTCCATATAATATTATTAGGGTTTGATCAATTCTTGTCGATCTAATTATTAATACATATATAAAAACATCAATAATCTAATTTATGCGTTACTTGAGAAAAATAATTTGAGACAGCGCTAATAGTTAATCGTTACCAACTTGAACTTGGTTAGTCAAGGTATTTAGCTTCTATATCCGAAGAACAATATATGAATGACTTCCTTATATATACACAAATACATATATATACATAATTGAAAAGAATAGTATTAGTAGACCATATCTCAGTGGCGATATGATTATTTAAAAAACTAATCAATCACTCTCAATACTTAATAAAATTAAAGAATAAGTGACTAAACTACAGATCCCAAAACCCCTAAAATCATGCCTTTTTCGTTTTTTATTTGTTGTTTTGTCCTCTTATATATAAATGTATAGAATATTTAATTCAGTATTATATGTTTTCTTTTGCAGTTTTTTCTCCACTCATTGAACTCTAATTACTTTCCTCCTCTATAAAGCAAAACAATTACAATTTTGTAGATGCTAACATGGCTCGCTACAAGAAAACATAGTCCAACCCGACAAAAAATCTACAATTTTTTTCCGTCAGTTATTAAAACCCACGGAAGAAGATAGAAATCGACTGAAAATTTGAAAACTGTAGGTTTTCGTCGGTTTGGAAAGTCATCAGATTCCATAGGTGGACAAAGCTGATGGAAACCAACGGAAGTCCATTTTCCGTAGATTTCGGTTGGTTTCCAACATATGGAAATCGATGAACAGGATTAAAATAATATTATAAAAAATACCGTCACTTTCCGTAAGTTTTAGAACCGATGAAAACCTACGGAATTTAATTTACGTAGGTTTCCATCGGCTTTGAAACCTACGGAAACCGATGGCCAGCATTAAAAAAATATATATATTTCGATCTGTTTCCGTAGGTTTCCATCGGTTATGAAACCTACGGATTCCGATGGGAAACATTAAAAAAAAATTGCGATCGGTTTCCATAGGTTCGTGAACCGATGGAAATCTACAGAAATTGAATTCCATAGGTTTCCATTGGTTTTGACACCAACGGAAACCGATGGGCAGCATTTAAACTAAAAAAAATATTGCAGTCGGTTTCCGTAGGTTTCATAAGCGATGGAAACCTACGGAATTTAATTTCCGTAGGTTTCCATCGGTTCCGAAACCTACGGAAACCGATGGGCAACACTTAAAAAAAAAACTTTTGCATATCCAACATACAGCAAATTCCCGTTACAGCTGAAGGAACAGTGGTTCAAAACTTTTGCGGTAAGTTCATATTTTATTATTCAACATTTATTTTAACATTAAATTTGCTATTTATTAAATTTATTGAAATTCCCAACAACATTTCAACTCGGATGTCCAACACACGTCTCGGGTTCGGAAGAAGTTTGAGGAGCAGTGCAGTATCTCCTACAGCAACCATGTGTACGGCTGGAAGACTGCATGGGAGAGAGATCCGAACACAAAACCGTTTGGATGCCCGCTATCCCGGATCCCAGAGTTCGTAGAGTACTGGACTTCTCCAGTGACTATGAAGATCTCCGAACACAACAAGAAAAACAGGCGCGGTGGGAAGACGTGACTATCCCGGCTCCCGGTACTCACACCACCGGATACCACACATTTGAGTGTGTAGAACAAGATATGGTAAAGTTAATTTTTATAAATAATTTCTTGTGATTTTGTCATATAAATTTAACATTTACTTGGTTTTTTGTATACTGTGAAGAACGGATGTGTACCGGATTGGCTAAGTCTTATGAAGGGCTGTCACACAGGGAAGAAATCCGGCAAGATCGAGAACCCCAAAGTACATGAGACCCTGGAGAGGGTCGAGCATAGGAAGGAAGAGCTTGAATCGCAGATGAGTCATAATGGAGTCGGGCCATCAACTCCTCTATCTTGGGATCACATCAACCAGATCGTCATGGAGGTACTAATTTTATTAAATTTACATAATTTCCCCACTTTTAAAATACTTTATTTCAAGTAATTCTTTATTTAATTATTTTGTAAGAAACTCCTTGCAACAAGAGATACCGACTCGGACTCGGTAAGCTTGTGAGAGCATATGAAATGTGTGCGAATGTTGATCTCACGCAGGAATTTAGTCTGAGGCAGCGTGAGCGAAAAGAGCTGGTCAACCTCAGAGTGACCCAAGACGATTTGTATAGGGAACTTTGAGAGACAAAAGACAGGACGGTGAAGGCTGAAGAACAGATAACCTACCTCATGCGCCTATTTAACGCTCCAGCGAGTTTACCAAACGACAGCGAGACCCAAGATCCGGCGAGCTTTTAGATTATGTATAATTCTAATTATGTTTTTTGTATAATATTAAACATAATTTCTGTATAATTTTAAATATTGTTTTAATATATTATTAAAAATCATTTTCAATTCTCAAATATTTATTATATTTAAAAGTAAATTAATTTTAATATATATTTATTATTATTAAATATGAAAATTTATTATTATTATTATTATTTTTTCTTATTATTATACACCTATGAAAGTTGGCGGACGCTGATGGCCCCGGGTTGATGGCAACCAACGGCTTATAACCAAAGACAACCGATGGTTTTAAGCCAACGGCAACCAATGGCTTCTGCTAGACGGCAACCGACGGTTTATAACCCGTAGAAACCGATGGCTTCTGCTCGACAACAACCGACGGCGTTAAGCAGACACCAATCGATGGAATTCAGTCAACAGCAACCAAAAGATACAAAGCGACGGTACCCGACGATATTAAGCCAACGGCAACTTACAGATACATTCCGACCGGCACCGACGGCTAGCTAAACCGACGGAACCAACAGAAATGAATCGACGTCAACCAACAGAATGAAATCCCATCGCAAACAACGAGATTAAACCGACGAGTAGCCGACGACATTTTGCGGTCGGTGTCCGTCGGTTCGTCTGATGAAAACCTATGAAAAGATCATTTTCCGATAAAGCTAACTCGATCCCGTATTCTCGTCGGTTGCCATCGGTTTTGTGATTAAACTGACGGCAACTAATGGGATTGACCATGAATTTAGAGTCTATTTTCTTGTAATGGCTGAATTATAAGTTATTGAGATCTTTTAACTAGGTAGTATTTGCTTTGATTTTTATACCAAATACCTACAATAACTTTAAACAAAATACATTGTAAAATATGGTACCATTCCAAATAAATCAAACCATATATACCAATATAACAAAGTCTACGTACTCCTAGTGTTTTCTATATTACATATTATAATATAATATTTTAATATGTTTTGTCAACAATTGAATCGATAAGATCTCGTTAATATAAAAACATATTCATATTTTTGATAATATATCACGTAGAGTTACAGGTCCCTTAAGTTAAAAAGTTAAGTTTTTGTGGAGAAAACTACATAGATTTATATCACTAGAGAAAAAATAATTTTACTAATGTAGACTAGTTTACTTTAACTATAAAAAAAATTAGATTAATTCTATTTTCATACGCAATGTAGTTAGAGGAATAGGTTATGGATTGATGATGTTACAAATGTGATTCCTTATCTGTTTATGTATATGCTAGAGCTTTGCATGATTTATATCTTAACCATTGATAGATTTGTAAGAAAATTCGTTTTGGAGACCTTAACCCTAAATGCATCATATAAGTTTAGCATAAGCATTCAATTGAAAATTGCTCAAAAAAAAAAAAGAAAGAGTAAACATAAGTTTTTGGTCACGTGATGATGCACGTGACTGGGAAAAAAACGTGGATCGAAATAGTATTTGGAACAGGGAGATGTTTAAAAGCCCAATTGAAATAACAATAAGACAAAACTGTATGAAACCTGATTTGGGTCGGTGGCCCACATGTCATGCACGTGCAAAGAGCCTATTCTCTCTCACACTCTGAAAAAGGGTCAAAATCACAAGTCACAACTACTCTTATTTGTTAAAGAGTAATCTCTTCTACTCTTTATATTGTCTCAATACTCTCCTTCCTTTAATGAAATTATGTTATTCCCATTTTACCCTTTTTAATATTATTTCTACAAATTAAATTTTTTAATTGCCACCAAAAATCTCCCCCAACTACTCCATTTTTACGTTTGGAGCTTGAGCTCAAATTCTATATCGTTACGATTTATTGTAAATTGAATCTGGATCAATTAAGAAGATTGCAGTTTCGATGTAATGAATTTTAGAAGAAATTTTGATACATATTTTGTTAGTTTTTAAGATTTCATTCAAATTTAGAGATTGAAATATTGAGCTTTTAGTATATAAGGTTAGGCTTTATTGTAGGTTCAATGATCTAGATCGATTAGAATGATTTTATGAGGATTTGTGGTTTTTGATAGTGTTAGTCTGGTATTGACGACGATGTATTACTTAGTAATACTGGTAAACCTGGAGAAAGAAAATAGAATGACATGGTAACTCTGGTATTATTGATGAAAAGTATAATGTTGTCCCACTGATATTATTGATGAAAAGTAAAACTGGTATTACTTTGTAACACTATAAGCAAAAGTAAAATTGGTACTATAAGTAACATTGACATTACTGAAGAAAATAATAAGATAACGTGGTAATATTGGTATTGCTAAGAAATTATATGCAATTGTTAATTGTAATGTGCTTGCAATTAGGTTTATTCTTTATTTAGTTATCGTGTCTATTTTTTTTTGTTATTTAGGTTGTCATGGATTGTATTTGATTTATTATTAAAAATTTAATATTTTCTACAATTTTTTTTCAAAATTATTCTGATTTTATTAATTTATTTTTTATTCTATATTTTTCTTGATTTTTTTTATTTTTTATATTAGGCCATACATGTGTCGCTTGATTCAGCTATACACGTACTCCCTAATGATGGAATAATAGAGACTTAACCATTGACTGACAATGTTAATGGTTAATGTAGAAATTAACCACGATGAGGAAATTCATGTATGTTTTTTAAATTTTTAAGCATTAAATTAAAATTTAAAATGGATGAGAAAGTTCATTAAGAATTGGCACTGCCAAAAAGGTTCATTAAAAATTAGGCCGTTTACCCCAATGTTAGATGGAGAAGAGAACGTGGTGGCCACAATAGAGAGGAGAGCATAGCGGCGACGAATGAAGAAAACAAAATCAACTGGAGAAATGAATAGAGGAAAATCTTTAATTAGGGATTAGATTCTATTGGTTTATTCGGGCAAAGTGAAGCGAAGCCCAAAAGAGATTGAATTAATTGGTCGAAGTAAAACTGTAAATATGTGTGTATAGGGGCCGGGTGTTAATTAGGGTTGAGAACCCGCAGGTTGCATTCAATTTGTAGGTACCATTATGGAGTGGTTTCAGGTTTAAGTTTTTATAAACCAAAAAAAAATAGGCATTATAGCTCGGTCCACTATGATCTAACGGATATTGCGGCATATATCCGCACAGAGTTTGGGCTAACCCACAGATTATAATATATACTCTCTCCGTTTCATAATATAAGTTCTTTTAGATGATTTTTTTGTTTCAAAATATAATTTGTTTTACAAAACTAAGACAAAAAGTAGACTAACAGTTATAATAAACTACTTTTTTATTTTTAAAAATTATTTCTCTTTCCTTTTCTTAATTAAATGTTGAGATAAAATGGTGAATTTTTTTGTTGAGAATATAAAAAGCAAAAAACTTATTTATATTTGTGCATTCAAATAAAACAACTTATATTCTGAAACAGATGGAGTAATTGACATGGTCTATTAGTCATTAAATCTTTATATTAGTTTTTAGAAGTTTTAAAATGTCTAATTTCCTTGTATGGTCTAGTATTTAATTTTATATTCATGTTTCTTATATCTTTTTTAGTTAAAGTATTTTCTATTTTTTTAGCTTTTCATTTTTCTTAGTCAATTTTCTAATATTCATAAGATAGTTTAGCTAATAAAATAATTATAAAAAAACTTTTCATACTTGTTAAGAGAAATTATCTTCAAATGTTTAAATTTTGCTTAGTGCGCATAACTGGATTCGAAATTTGAAAAAAATAGTAAATAATACATTGTTTTATATTTTTAAAATAATTAAGGTTTAGTATAATAATTCTATGATGTTTAATATGCGGATGATTTGCAAAGAAACTTATGAAATTGAAGCTTAAACTATATGAGATATACCACTACACATTTTTGAATGATCTTATTTTCTCACTTTTTTAAAAATAAAAATTCTTAAGTTTTGTTAATAAATTAGAGACGTTGTTTTCTTAAATTGATTTTCAATTTAAGTATTTACCTAATTAATTATGTTTATTTATTTTTCAAATTATTTATTTGTAGTTTTGACTCGACAAAAGTTAACTTATTGGCATGCTAATTAATTTTAATTTACAGACATTTAATTTTATGTTGCTTTTATATAACTTAATTACAAAACTATGTAGAGTTAGCGGGTTAACCCATTAAACTTGTGGTATGATACGGGCGGACTAGAGTTATTAGTTTAGAACTC
This sequence comes from Lepidium aucheri, assembly GCA_900406435.1. Taxonomy (NCBI): domain Eukaryota; kingdom Viridiplantae; phylum Streptophyta; class Magnoliopsida; order Brassicales; family Brassicaceae; genus Lepidium; species Lepidium aucheri. Next base: position 40,297 of record OVBA01000714.1, on the reverse strand, counting down.
ATAGGTTATAGCGGATCAATCCGTAAAAGATCACAATTAAACACAATCCTTAATGAGATGAATTAAATGATGCGGGTTAACCCTAATTTGTGTAGGGTACATGTTTTATTATCTTTTACTTTTTTCTCATTTTTTTATATAATGATTCTTGTTCTAAAATGAGGCGTTTTGGAATGCTTAAATGGTTGGATAACGTTTATTGGCCTCAATGTGGCAAAATTGTCATTTAACTACTATACTAACTTAATATTCTTCGATTGAGTATAAAATATATAATATATAAGACTAAACATCTATAAATGTCTTAAAACTATTCCATGAGTACTCCCTAATTTATAGCTACTTTTTTAATAACTTGGTAGGCAGTACCCAAACGAATGTATAGTATAGTGCCTAGTGAAATTTTGAAGAGAGCGTAATAATATCATTATAGGACATTTGCTAACAAATAAATAAATGAATTTACCAAAAAAAATGTAAAAAAATGTCTTGATTTTAAAATCGAGAAAGCAAATTAAAGAATCGCACGTGGAAGTGAATGAATTAAATGAGAAGCTACAAAAGAGACAAGACAAAGCGACTCAGAGTCAACCTAAAAATTCATGTCTGAGTGATAGTACTAAATGCTCTTCTTCAATCCATCGAATCAACTTGTTGTCCACTAGCTTTCCTAATTTACTAAACGAACTTGATTAAAGGAAAGAAAAAACAAGAGTAAGAAAAAAAAACTTGATTTATATAAGTTGAAATTCTCTTCCCTTTTTCTTATTCCATAATAAAAAGAGTATTTTCCACTTTCATTGATTATCGAAAATGAAAAAATTACAATTGTTGTGCTATAGTGGCGTGGACTCATCGACATACGATGATCGATTTAAGTCGTATCATGTTATTTGAGGCTGACTTTCTGTATAAGATGGATCCATCCTTTTTATCTATGGATTTGTGTTTACACAAAATCAGACAAACAAAAAAACCGAAATCTTCCACCATGTTTATATTGTATCTTATATATAAAAGTGGGAGACACTTTCATTTAACCATTTTATAAACTATATGATAAAATTAACTTAAATTTATAACAATTTTTTAAAAATAGGCATAAGATGGGTTTTGTTACATATTTTCGTATAAAAATTCAAAACTAATAAATATTTAATTGGAAAAATAAAATAAAATCTAAAATTAATAAAAATATATTGGCAACAAATTCGGTTCTGGTTTGGATTTGGATTCGGTTTTCCAGATACATAAATTTATGACTCTTTTTGGTACGGGTTCAATTTCTCTAATTCGGTATTTTGGTTCTTTTGATTTAAGACTTATTCAAATATTTTTACTTTTAGGATATGGCTCGGTTCAGTATAGTTCGAGTTCGGTTTCAAAGGTATTTTTATATAAAAATTCAAAATTAAAACAATAATAATACAAAAACTCTAGAAAGCTAAAATTTAGTTTTTTATTTGGTTCAGGTTCGTGTTCAGATTTTTTGGTATATAATTTAGGATCCATTTGACTATTTTGTCAGGTTCGATTCCTCTAATACATATCAATTTCAGTTCGGGTTATGTGTCTCTAAAACAAATCTCAAAAACAATATTCTAAAATATCAATACGGATCTAACAACATAAATGAATAAGCTTTGAAAAAATAATCAAATCCCGCGTTATAACGCGGCTATAATCCTAATATTATTTTCATTTGGTTGCTTAAATTTTATTTTAAAAAACTGAGTTAAAATTACAAAACAAGATAGATTAGAAGGTTTTTTTTTACGCAATAGTTTTACAACATGCTGATCGTAGTAAGAATTATTACTCACATTGAAAATGTAAACAGGTTTGGTGAGAACTGAAATGATAAATATAGCGTTTATTTTAACCAAAAATGTTAGTGTGTCCAGTTGGGTTACAAAATTAAGAAATGAAGTGGAGGTGTTATGTTATACTTATATATAGTGAAATTATCTATAAAACTCAAATGTTCATTATGAAGAGATCGAAGCAAATGGACTTCATCAAAACGAGATTCTCAGGTGATTCATGAAATTCATCATAAATCGCCGAAATTAATTTTTTCTTTTTGAGTACTCATACTCTATTCTTCTTTTCTCATCTTCCTTTTTTGTTGTAGCAGTTTTCTTTCTATTTTCATAAATAATACGATCACTGTGGGAAGGAAATAAAGAAAGTAATTTGATTTGTATTGTGTAGGAAAAAAAAATCAATCTTAGATTAAAGAAATGCGACCAGCTTTTGGTGGAGCTGACTAAATTTGCTTTGTATTGCTTTCAAATGCAATATATGCTTTATGATAATGAAATAAAGGCTTGATTTTAATAGCTTTCAAGTTGGTGTAACGTATAAGCTTCAACTTCATTCACATTATTAGTGTTTCTTTTCACATTATTATTAGTGTTTTTGTTTTTGCGAACTTATGATTAATCTCAAATCTATGGTCCAATTGGATAACACAGTTTGAAACGATTATTTGGAAAAAATGAGTGGTTCAAATGAAGAATAATTGACAATGACCATTTGAAAATAGTGGTTAGCAAAAAAAATTGTTTGAAGACTAATATTGATTGGTAATACTGTAGCGGTTAAATAGTGCGATAAGATAAAAGTTAGTATGTAAAATTTTATTTAAAATAATTATTCGCAAAATTAAGCAATAGCATATATAAACTTTTTGATATATAAATAAATATATAGATTGCAATTACTATTTTTAAAATAGTATTCTTATATTAACTAATGATTATCTTTTCTTTAATGTAAATCGAACGATTCTTCTTTTTTGAATCATAATGTAAATCACATATTCTTTCTTCAATTATAATTATAAAAATAAATAATTGTTTGTATTTACAATCACTAAACGAACATAAATAGCTCGGTTTGAAAACGACCATTTTAAACAACCTAATTAAGTCAAAACAACTGTTTAAAAATGTGATTTGCAAATAATCGTTTCAAACAAAGTACTAATTGATAGCAAAATAAACATTTCGTGTTTGCAAACGACCTATTATGTGTAACCAAAATAAATTTTATATAGGGTTCCAAACCAATGTATGGGGAAGTACAGTTCATGGATAGAAATAGAAAGAAATGCAAATGAGCCAAATGCAAAGATTCATATCAGTGTGGATATCTAAGGAAATATATTTTGTTTTGTGTAACAGGTGGATCGAACTTCAAGCGTATTAGCATCTCAATTCCGTTTTCTTATCACTTGACTGCAGTGCAATTATATATCTAATCTTTTGTAGAGTAATATGACTTAAAATTACAAAGTAAGTACTATTTCTTAGTTTAAAATTGCGGCGAGATCATATAAGTTTTGATGACCTCTCCTCTGCATTGAGAAGCCGATGTTGGGTAGGGGCCCTACTCTTCATTGGTTTTCTAATTATTCTTACCTTAGATCAAGATGAGGAATTTGATTTATCAAAGCCAAGTTTGGTTGTAATCACTTCTGGTATATAAAGTAGAGTGGGAATTTGTGGCACAAATGATCATCTGTATGATACATGTTAAGTTACGTGTGATCAGACTATATCACAAAGATATGTGATTCATGTTAAGTTACGTGTGTTTTATTTCTACGAAGGGAAGGTTAGTAACTTCACTAAATTTTATCCTGATTTCATTTCATTTCTGTGCGTTATAATGTTTTTGGATAGTTTTCGTTTGATCCGTTGCTTGTTTACAGAGATTCAAGTTTAAGATTTTGTTTGATTCAAGTATAGGTTTTGTTCATGAACGCATCGTTTAACATTTCTTTGTTTATAAATGATCTCTTGCTAATGGTACCGTGATTTGAATAATCGTTTTTTGTTCATGGACCCATTCATGTTTAGAGTTTTGTCACTATTATAGGTTTTGTGTAAAATCTCATTGTCCTCTGTGAAAAAGCATATAATCATTTTGTCAATGAATACACAGTTGAAAGTTTCTCATTCTTTCTATAGAGATTTTGGGATTAGGTTTTTGATCCACGTATAGGTTTTGTTCATGAATGTACAAAATTTCTCTGTTTCTTTCGGGATCTCATGATCATATATGGTTCTAACTTTCACGAATCAACAAAGTTTTAGCTAGCATGATCATTTATCCTAAACGTTTTCGAAAAATATGAGTTCTGCATTAATTCAGATTTGATGGTAGCTCAATTTCATTGTTACATAATACAGGTGATGGTAACTCAATACAATCAGCTCTTGCTGATTTATATGCATTTTAACCCCAACAGTTTTATATTTGTAGTGTCATTATTTTTTGTAGATGGATTCACAGTCTTTGGAAACAATAGCAGCCCTAAATAGTGAGAATGAGTATATGACAATGAATGAGGAGGCTGATGCAACGCAAAGTGCAATTCAGTCTAGTCAAGCAACTAATAAACGCAAAAGATCTTCTGTTTGGAAAGAATTTGTACAGGTCGGAGTAGAATCAGATGGCAAACAGAGAGGTCGTTGCATTCATTGCAATAAGAAGCTAATCATGGAATTGAATCATGGTACATCAGCTTTAAAGCGTCATTTAGATTCTTGTCCAAAGAGAGCTCCACAACCAAGAGAAGAAAGGCAATATGATCATAATGTTGATCGACGAATGGTTAGTGAATCTTCATATACCATGATTTGCCTTTTAAATATGTGGAATATGAAAAGGTTAGAGCGAGAGATAGGTACTTGAATCCAAATTGCGAGCATTTATGTAAACAGACAGGTGGAAATGATATTTTAGGAGGTATGAGGTAGAAAAAAAAAAGTTGAAAAAAGTATTTGCAGATTTCAAAGGTCGAATTTGTTTTACATCTGATTTGTGGACAGCTCGTAGCACCATGACTGGGTATATCTGCTTGACTGCTCATTATATAGATAGTACTTGGATCTTAAACAACAAAATTCTTGCATTCATTGATATGACACCTCCACATACCGGTGAAGAATTAGCTAATAAGATTCTAGGTTGCTTGAAAGAATGGGACTTAGAGAAGAAGGTGTTTTCTATAACATTGGATAATGCTACTAGTAACGATAGTATGCAAAGGATTCTTAAGCATCGTCTCCAAATAATTAGTGGTGGTGGATTACTATCTGATGGGAAATTCTTTCATGTTAGATGTTGTGCACATATATTGAATCTGATAGTAAAGGAAGGATTGTCGCTAGCTATTAATCTCTTGGAAAATATCAGAGATAGTGTTAAGTTTGTCAAAGCATCAGATTCAAGAAAAGACGCATTTGCAGTTTGTGTTGAAAGTGCAGGGATCAGGGGTGGAGCTGGATTGTCATTAGATGTTCCTACACGATGGAACTCTACTTATGATATGCTTGCTAGAGCATTGAAATTTCGTACGGCATTTGTCAACTTGAAAGAGTATGATAGAAATTACAAGTCATTGCCTTCAGAGGATGAATGGGATCTTGGTGAGAAAATTTGTGATCTATTGAAGCCATTTAGTGTGATTACTACGTACTTTTCTGGGGTCAAGTATCCTACAGCCAATGTGTATTTTCTACAAGTGTGGAAAATTGAGTGTTTGTTGATGAAATATGCTGACTGTGGTGATAGTAGAATAGAAGTTATGGCTAAGGGTATGCAGTCCAAGTTTGCTAAATATTGGGATGAGTATAGTATTATTTTAGCCATGGGAGCCATTTTGGATTCGAGGTTAAAGCTTTAAATCATCAAATCTGCATATGACAAGGTGGATCTGAGTACTTCAGAGGTGAAAATTAATGTTGTTAAGCAAAACTTGAAGGATCTTTATGATGAATATCATACCAAGACTCGAGCTTCTTCCACTTTCACCAAAACCCCAACTCCTGATGAACTTCTTACTGAGTCACCATTAGATGATGATCCTAATTTTGTAAGTATTTTTTCTTGTTCTCACATTATCATTTACTTTCCAGAATTTGTTACATTTAGTATGTTTCTGTGATACAGGAACTCTTTGAACTTGAGAGAAGCATCCTTCCAGACTCTGATAACACCAAATCTAATATGGAAATGTATTTGGATGAACCAATATAGGATTTGAGATCTTTTACAGATATGAAGGTCCTGACTTATTGGAAAAATAACGGAGAACGGTTTGGTGATTTGGCTTCTCTAGCCTGCGATATTCTCAACATTCCAATCACCACAGTGGCATCAGAATCTGCTTTCAGTATAGGAGGTCAGGTGTTGAATTCTTACAGGAACCGCCTCCTTCCAAGAAATGTTCAAGCTTTGCTTTGTACTAGAAACTGGTTACGTGGTTTTTCAGAGCTTAGAGGTAAAAGATTGAGTTTAGATTTTGTAAATTTATTGATTTAGATTGATGGATTCATATTTTGAAATTTTAGGTGATATAGAAGATCACTTTGATGATGAAGTTGAAGATACTACATCCATGACAAGTAGCTCAAGAATATGATATCCAAGTAATATTTTTGTTTCATTTAATTGTAAATGTTGTGAAATTTTAGCAATGAAGTTAATGTAAATATCATTTATTTTTTCAGGGATGGAGTTATTGGTTTAAGGAGATTGATGATATGCTAAACTCACATAGACCTCGAATTGAAAGACATGTTTATGTTTTTATGGAAGATTTATGTTTTTATGAAAGACTTATGTTTATGTTTTTATGAAAGACAGATTTCTGTTTATGTTTATGTTTTTAGGAAACTATTTTGTTTAAAAGATTGTATGGTTTTAGTAAATTGTAGAGTAAAAAAAGATGAGAGAGAATAAAAAAGAAGAGAGAGTAAAAAAAGATGAGAGAGAGTAAAAAGGAGAGAGAGTAAAAAACATAAGAAAAGAGTAAAAAATAAGAGAGAGTAAAAAAGAAGAGAGAGAGTAAAAAAGAAGAGAGAGAGTAAAAAAAATGAGAGAGAGTAAAAAAAGAGGAGAGAGAGTTAAAAAGAAGAGAGAGAGTAAAAAAGAGGAGAGAGAGTAAAAAAGAAGAGATAGAGTAAAAAAAGAAGAGAGAGAGTAAAAAAAGAAGAAAAAAAAAAGAAGAGAAAAAGTAAAAAAGAAGAGAAAATAAATACTACAAACAAATTTAAATACTAAAAAACAATAAATGTGTACCCATAAAAAGCCAATATTATTCTGAGTTTCATATGGGTAGTTTTAGTAAAATTCTAGTCTTATTAAGTTTTTTCAGTTTTAGCTTTTTTCTGAGTGGGCTTATTTTAAATTCGGAGTGTGACTATATTTTTTTATCTATTTTAACATCCCTAGACAGGAGCACAGTTGCCGTTTAGAAAAATGTAATTAAGTTAAAACAAAAACTCTTTTTAGACGGCTGGACCTTTTTTTTGTCAACATTGGATCGACAAGGCCCGATCCATAGCCTAAAGTCCACCCTTAAATTCTTTTTTTAAGCTACCATAATGCAGCAGGTAGGAATCGAACCCGGGTGCCAAGTCATTAGCTGGATCATCCTAATCACCAGACTGAGGGCTGTGCCTTTTTGCACGTGAAACTGACCATATCATGTTTTATTAAACATCATTGGCCCCACTTCTTACAAATGACGTTATTTTATAATTTTTTTTCCATCCTAAAATCTAAAATCGACAAAGTTTGATGCATTTTAAAATCAATTCTTTAAAATTTCTTTATAATTTATCAAATAGATCTAATCTCTATTAAATAGATATTCTTAAACTAGGCTAAATACAAAGCAAATATTTGCTAATTTTCATATATTTATGACTTCGTTTGGTTTGTTTAAGTAACCAGATTGAGAAGAATCCGATATTTTATAATTTATTTGCTCAAAATATGAAAAAGAGTCGGAGATTTTTAATTTAGCAAAGGATGGTGTCGTTTGAAGTGGTAGAAATTTTGTTAAAGATTTTTACATGAGAAAACTATTTATCATTTTATGTTATATCGGTATGACGTCAGTCTATCGTAAGTAGTGCGTGTCAAATGAGGTCACGTAGTCAAGCTTTATCTATTGATTCTTCTTCAAATTTCTTCACATTAATCCATAAAATTTCACAATTCAAACTCAATATTACTCCATCGGTTTAAGGGGTTTTAATTTTTTTCACAAAGATTAAAAACATATTAATTATCTCTTACAAATTGATTTAATATTTAATTTAAATATAATCTAACCAATTATAAATAATTTTGCAGAATATTAAAGGTCAAAATATATCAACTTCAATAAATTTTATCTAGAACTATGCAAAATACTTTATAAATTGAAACAACATAAAAATCTTAAAACCCTTTACATTTTGAAACGGAGGGAATAGTAGTTTTATGCTAATTAGTGTACTTTGAAATAAATCAAACTTTAGGAAAATTATGAAAACCCTTTAATGAAAAAAACAAAGGAATTAATAAGTAGAATATTCTAAAGCAAGAAAATTTCTTGATATTCTACACCTAACCCGTTTTTTTGTATTATCATTATGGAGAAGACATGAGGTTGACCTATTTAGACTTATATTTTTGACCCACATATAAACTAAGTAATGCGTATGATATATCTATAACAATCATACAATTAAATGAATGAACTTCATCAAATTCAGTTTACAAGAATTGTTTCATTTACTCTTAAAGTTTTCACATTAACATAGTGAATTTTACAGTTTTTACCGTGTTTGAGATAGTCTTATACAAACAGTTGGTCTCTCTTTTTTTTTTGGCACAGAAACAGTTGGTCTCTCTAATGTTTTATTTTTCTGTAAAATTAGTCTATGTAATGTTGAGGCAATAATATTAGAGAATATATATATATATATATATATATATATGTGTGTGTATTGCGATAAAGTCAGTATGATTGCATATGAAGTTAAATCATGAAGACCTAAATAAAGGAGCTAAATCATTGAGAGGAGCAATGACAACTTTTGTTTATAAATAATACTATAAAAGTTGACTTAAATAACTCCTATACTAGTTTTTTATTAAGCTATTAACATCAAAGAGGACCCTTAACCAATGGTCCCATCGAAGAAAACAAGTGTCCACATTCAAGTTTTCTTAGAATCAGCGAGTAAATATTTCACATCTTAATTATCATAATAAACAATGAAAATGAATTACATATACTAATATAATATAATTGTTTGAATGTTCTCACCATCCTTATTACATTTTTTATTAAGATACTGTAACATTTGTGTTTATCTCTTATCACTTGAGTTAAACTATAACCACAGGGTATTGTACCTACGGTATTGCTGTAGTTGACAATTGCAGAATATGATTTTTGTTTTTGCATAGAATTAGATGTATATATGTACGTAATACAAGTCAAAAAACTTCGATAAATATAATATAAGCAATAAAACACTATGCTATAATGAAACGTCCTCTAACAACAATAAATGAAGTGATGCAAGCCCTAAAGTCTTAGAAAGGTCAATTTCGATTAAGTTCATTTACTGGGCCAAGGAACTCATAGCTTATTTGGGCCTTATTTTACTTATTATAGTACAAAAATAGTTCATGGGCCTCAAGCAAAATCTATATATACACACAGATGTTTCTCTCCAGTACTGAACTCGTAAACATTGAGCTTTTTCACAACTTATTAGGCTTAATGAAACTGCACTAATCTCGTTTTCGAGATGCTTTGGTACTTTGTCAGTGTCACTAACTGGCCGTCAAATTTATCAATTACTCCAACGTTCTTTCAATAACAAAACTATTATGCATTTAGTATGATTAGATTTCGACTAAAAATTGTTTTGTTTTGTTTGTAGAGAAATTAGTTCAATAAAATAATGTGAAAAGAACATTATTTCTCCAATATTCTTGATAGTGGAGCGCGATAAGAACATATATAAATATATATATGTATATATGGAGCCTATATATAAACCTATATCATGAGACTTATGACTTAGAAATGTCGACTCTGATTGGCAAAGTCAATCTCCCAATATCAAGCACTTTCGATAATGTGTAGTCCATTTGTATATTGTAAAGAATATCAGATGAATCTAATGATTACAATGTTTGAAGAAAATAAAACAAAAATATTACCACTGGATCACTTGTGTATATTGCGAAGTTCCATGGATTATATATTCATCTCTAAAAATAGCTTCCTCAAAATTAAAGTTTTACTTCATACTAACACTTATCACATATATATATATATATATATATTCAATATAATCTATATATCAAAGTGGGAGATCCTTTCATTTTGACCGTGTTATAAACTATAAGATAAAATTAGCGTTAGGTTTATGACAACCCTTAGAAATAGGCTTAAGATATGTTTTATTACAGAATTTTAAATAAAAATTTCAAAATCAATGAAAATTTTATCGAAAAAGTCATAAAAACTAAGATTTTAACAAAAATATATCAGTTATTGATTCTGTTTCGGTACATGTTTGAATTCAAATTTTTGGATAAACAGATATATGACACATTCTGGTATTTTATAGGGTTGGTTTATCTAACTCGGTATTTTGTTTATTTTAGTTTAAGACTTATTAAAAAAAATCGGATAAAGTTTGGTTCGGTATAGATCAAGTTCGGATTTGAGTATTTTTTGTATAAAAGTTCAAAAGTTAAAAAGATTTAAATGAAAAAACTCGAAAAACCTAAAATTTGGTTCTTGATTTGGTTCGGGCTTGGGTTCGAGTTTGATTTTTTTTTGTACATAGGTTTAAGACCCTTTTGAGTATTTTTTTTCAGGTTCGGAATATCTAGTTTGGATCAATTTTGGTTCTGGTTTTGAAATCCTAAAACAACATCTCAAAAACAATATTCAAAAATATTAACACGGGTATAACAACCTAAATGAATATGATTGAAAAAATAACCAAAACAATATAAAGGAAATATTAAATATTCAAAAACAATATATAGGATCTAATATACAATTTACTACCGTCATCATCCGGTTTAATTAATAGAAAACAAAAATTAATGAGCTAATCATTTTATAGTCGTGGGATTGATTGATTCTGATATGAAATATAATGGAGCATGAGGTTCTTCGTATAGACGTTAAATCAAGGAGAGTAAGTGGCTGCTTTGTCTAAAGATTCACACTGTCTCTTTGTTTCTTTTTCATTTTTGATTATGACACAATTTGATCTTTCACTAACTCTTTTAGTACAATCCTCCACTGATTTATCATTTTGTTAGGTTTAGTGTAATTCCATTCGAGCCTCAACTAAATATATAGTTTTCAATTTGTCATGATTTTTATGTCTCCTAAATAGTAGAAAAATTATATATATTTGAATAGCATTTTTAAGGGGCAATCATAAACTCTTATAATATGAATAACATGAACAGTATAATAGATGTAGCCACTACAATTTTTGGTGAAAAACTCAACATGTTATATTGTGATTCTTATAAATGCAATAAAAAGAAAGAAAAAGAATTTCTAACTGAAAAATTATATTTGTCACTCACACGAATCGAACTATATTATGGAATTGGTTAAAATATGAAAAATAAAGTCTACAAAAAACAAACGACTACTTCACAGTTATAGTAATTAAAATAGACAAGAAAAGGTTATTGAATCTCTTTCTAGAAAATCTAAATAAAGACTAAAATAATACCCTCCATTCCTCACAATATTATATATATATATATAATTATGTCTTTTTTTGTTAAAAGATTTTCATATATAAATATATATATATATATATATATATCATTATGTCATTAGAGTAACCTTGTATATAAGCCCAAGCTCATTGTATGAAGTTTAATGAAGTTCATGAATTGAAGCTTTTCAAGTTAAATATAAATATGAGTCTTATGAGAATTTTTATTGTATATTTGGAAATTTCCTCATAATAACTTCATAATATTTATGCAATTTAACCTTAAATCATTTTGTTCGTGGTGACAATCTTAAAAGTTTTCATCTTCTTTCTTTCTTTCTAATATATAAATAAAGCTTTAATAAGTTATAATGTATTATCTATCTCTGCATGCTTTATGTCAATAAACTTGAGTCTCATTTGCTTACATTCTACTCACATTGTCATAGCAAAAAATTGTTCATAGTGATAATCGAGCTTAAGTTCTTATATCTTACTTTTAAACATATAGATAAATCTTTGATAAGTTATAACATATTATCTGTTTGTACATAATCTACGTTAATAAATTTTAATTTCATGTGCATGTATTCTACTCACCTAGTATGAAAACAAAATTTTAGTTTTATGTGCATGCATTCTACTCACATAGTATCAGAACAAAAATCGTACTGAAAATTGTTCTTGGTGACAATCTTAAATTCTTCTATCTTCTTTCTTTCTAACATATAAATAAATATTTGATTAGCTATAATATATTATTTTTCTCTACATAATCTATAATAAACTCATGTTTCATGTGCTTGCCTCAAAGCAACTCTCATTGTACATTTGGGTTTGGTAGTTGCCTCAAAGCAACTCTCAATCTTTATATCTACGAAATATAATTTTAAATCGTTTTATTTTTTGTATGTGACAGTCTTGTGGCTTTTCAAAAAAAAGTTTGTAAAGCTTCTTTTTTTTGGTTTTACTGTTAAAATTTATACCAAATGAATGTCCCTAAGTACATTCTGCCTACAAAAAGGTCTCTTTAGAGAGAGATGAAACATAAGAGGTGTGAGCTTATCACATTGCTTTGTTTGTAAAGGATAAGAGATACAACCAAAATAGAAGCCTAGAATAGTGAGTGGTGAAAGCGGTTCCTTTGGGAGGATCGAGATTAGCCTGTTACGAAGAGATCGGTCGATGTTTATTCTAGCAACCTGAGCCGTTGAGGTTTTCATGGAGAAGATCCTTGCATTCCTTTCTTTCCAAATCATGTAGATAGAAGTTTGAAGTATTAGTTTTAGTATAAGTCTTGTTCTTCCGAAGGTCGCTGCGACAGCGACGAGTATAAAAAGATTAGTCTTTGTTAAAGACAAAAATAATTAATGTGATCGCTAAAAGGAGTCGTCGATATTACGCATAGTGTTTCTTTTGATTGCTATAAAATTTAACGATATCTATTATGGTTCAGCGATCACAGTAATAGTCAAATAACTACTCACAATCATCTGCTTTTGTTGTCGTTAAACTCATATTTGTTCTATTAAAGTCGCTGTCGCAGCGATCGTCGTAAGAACATGGCTAGAATTGAACCATACTTCATAGGCGTTGAACGAAGTGAACTTGCTCATTGTCCTGCTTGGAGCAGAGAATCTAGGGGATTAGCAGCTACCTGAGAAGCCAAAGACTACCATACCTCTCGCGAGAAGGAACACTGAAAGAAGAGATGACTATGAGACTCGGTGGCAGAAGAGCAAGGAACACAAACTGTCGAGTTAGTCACACTCCAGAGATGCAATTTGTCCTTAGTATTCAAACGACCCAATGAAGCCATCCAATGAATGAAAGAGAATCGAGGAACTGTTTCAGAGAACCACACAGCTCGGTGCCACGAGACAATAGGAGATGCAGATGTAATATTATTCCATGTATTAGCTGTGCTAAACTTGTCTGAATAAGAGGAAGAGCTTTGTTTCCACAGGTATATATCTGGTCCAAACTCGTCATTGAAATTGACATAAAACTTGGTTTCAAATTCTAGCTTAATTCGGGAACATTCATACTTGTCAACACAACCTATAGATTCTCTGATTGGTCTGATCTTGCATTAGGGATAGTCCAATGATCCTCAGCCTTCGCCTCGTGCTCTCTAGCTCTCTTTGAAAGCCTTAGTTTCCGCGGTCCAGCTTGTCCAAAGTAAACTATGAGGGGATCAAAAGAGGTTCATGTATCATACCAAAATGAAGCTGAGCGTCCATTAGCCACCTTACATTGAATAAATGCTTTGACAGTGTTTTTTACCTTAAGCAGCTTACGGACAGTCCAAAATAAACTATAATTTATTAATTATTTATTTCTACATAATCTATGTTAATAAATTTGAATTTTTTTGCTCGCATTTTACTTACATAATATAACATACAACATATATTACAAATGCTGCCAAGAAAAAAGAAGAAGCATATATTACAAATTGCAGTGTTCTCGAGAAAGTAAAATCTTATTAGTTCAAGCATATATCCATTTTAATATATTCAACCATATTATTAAATCCCTAAAACGTGGCTTTTAGTTTAGTGGCAAGTAGTAAGTCCACTAAAGGCAGGTACACTTGCATGTCTCGGGATCGAGTCCCACCACCTGCATTATGCAGGAAGTTGGCTAATGGGCCAGCCAGTTATGACCCAATGTTGACAAAAAAACCCCTAAAACTAGAATAAGGCATAATCTCTATAGCCTGATCAACATTCGTTTTTACTTTCTTATTAAAACCATTCATTTGATTTAAATAGAACATGATAGAACAAAACTAATCCAAACATAGGTCCTGCTCGTTTGCTGGTCGTAGTGATCGCAACCAAAAGCTGTTTGTTTCGCGGCCGTTTGTTAAGCGACCAGCGATTAAAAATTTTGATCACTAACTTTTTTAGCGATTTGAATTTGAAACCAACGACCAAACTATAGATATTGACAAAAATACCCTTATTTTGTTAACAAATTACAGAAAACCCTAACCCTAAAACAGAACAAAAACCCACCGCAAGCTTCTCACTTCTGTGCAAAATTTCTGTTTGAATGTAAGTTTGTCTCATTTCTTTTGATTTTTTCGTAGATTTTCTCATCTTCTTCGATTTTGTTCCATAGTTTCTCAACCTGTTTTTATTTTAGGTGTCGATTGCTTTGGTTTATTTTTTGTAGGTTTGGTTTATTGTTTGTGGATAGCTGTAATGTATTCGATTTTGTTTTTATGATCTCAAATTTCAATTTGTGTTTTTGGGTATGGCTTGATTCGTTGTATATTCGATTTGACTAACAGTGTTGTTTTCTGATTTGGGTTTGGGAAATTTTTTTAGTGAGACGAGTTATGGAGATGCGGAAGGAAATATTGAACGTTGGGTTGAAGTGATTTTGTTTGAGCCTCAAGCTGTTGTTTATCGCAGTTTCTTCGTAAGTTTGTGTGTTTCTCTTTGATGATTTTGATTTAATTTAGTCTCTTTCAGTCTCGTTGCTTCTGGGTATTGCTCTGATCTTGCTATTCATTGGTCTTGTTGATATTTGTTGTCTTGAAATTTTGGCTTGGAGAAAGAGTAGAAATGTTATAAGCCAACATTGATATTTGACTTCTTAATGAATGGAGTTTTTTGTGGATTCTGGTATTGTAAAATTCTTATTTGTATCATTTATAGAGGTTTTAATTTGATGAGAATACTGCTTTGATCTAAAAATGATTAGTGTAATAGATTTAGGTTCTGGCAAGCCAAATTGTATTAGTAGCTCATTTAAAGCATTCTTATTTCCTTTTAGTTAAGATTGTGTCTACGATGTAATGATCAAGTTTCCTAAAGATAGTTTGCAGAGGTAATTAAAGCTCCAATGTTAACGATTTCTTAACTTCATGGTTTGAGATTTCATCTTATGAACCACATAGAACTAGAACTTAGTTTGATTTGGTTTTCAATATTTGTGTAGTATAGGAAGTAACAACAACAACGAATTAAGGAATTACTTGTAAGGGTTTAGTTTGGTGAGTGATGTAAATTTGTTGGTCGCTATATTGTTTGTTTTGTGGTTGCTAACGATTAGCAACCAGTTGTTGCGACCAGTCGTTGGTTGCCAGCAACTGCAAAACGAACAATACAGCGACTGGTCGCAGCGACCAGTCACAACAACTATTAAACGAATATAAAATTAATATTTTGGTCGCGATCGCTGGTCACTGGTCATAGTCGCAGTCACCAGCAACCAATAAACAAACAAAAACCATAATCAGTAGCCAAGAAAAAAATGGAGATTACAAGACTCAAATAACAATGTTTTCACTCACAAATATTCAAAACGAATAATTTGTTATTTTGAAAACGTAAAACTAACAATTTTATTATAAGTTACTTATAATGTCTCTTCTCAATATACTTATATAAATAACCAACGGGCTAATAATAATAATAATCGCCACATGTGATACTAGAGATAAAATATAGATAAGTAAATCCTTATGGGGTTAACTCCAACTAAACTTTAAAGTTTATAGCTTTAATTATATAAGATTTTTGTAGTATAAATAAAACATTTTATATGAATGATTCTTATCCTTAGTTACATTTGTAGCATTGTAAGTGACTAATGACACGATTAGATGGTAAGTTAAGATGGAATATAAGATGAGATGTTCGAAAAAGACAAAAAAAAACTTGCTCAAATAAATGAGAGAGACAAAGGAAAAGTTAAAGAAAGGCACCTTCTGATTAAGACCCTCGAACTTACACTAAAACACAAATTTAAAAAGCTTTTAGATAAGATCCAAACATGAATCCACCTTCATAGCTTTAACCTAATTACTATGCTTGATATAACGTTGCCCTATTTTTGTCGACAACATCGACAAAGTTTAATTTACAACTCTACCCTAAATTATATTAAGCTCTAGTAAATAAAATGGTCGACGATCTATTTCCACCAAAAGTTTCAATATAACAACAGATCAACCTATATTTAGATTTTATGTCTAATATTAGAATATGGATTTCCAACTTAAAACCAATTGTCAATGAGTGGAGAGGTTCATATCTTATATATATTAGAGAGAATCCCTTCCAACTTTCGATTTGAGATATTATTTTCTAATATATAATTTCATCTAAAATATGTATGCAAGGTCTAATTACATCCAAAATTAGATAGTGACTATCGAATTCCACACATAGTATACGAAATTGGACTAATTGCACAAACTGATTGATAATTATTGTTTTGTTGTAAACCAACAATTGGTTACAATTTTGAACCATTAATTAACCGAACCTAAACCAATTTTAGACTCGACCAAATATTAAATAGACAACGTTTATCTTAGCCCGCTCAAATTTGGTTACCAGTTTGAAATTTGGCTGGGTTTATCCAATAATTTGTACAATTAGAACAATTTTGTATATTTTATTTGAAATTTGATAATCATTATTTAATTTTGGATGCAATTAGGTATTGTATGTATACTTTAGGTGGAATTAGATAGAAGATGTAATTGTATATTGATTATTATATCAAAACTTTGAAGTGGAAATAAACGGTTGACCCTAAAAATTTTATAAAAATAAATATTTAACCATTTGATTAAATATACATTCCCATGTGATTAATATATCCGACTCATTTACTTTCAAGAATGTATGTGAAGATATGTATATATATATATTATGAAAGTTAAATGTGAGTTGATTATTTTTGCCCACTGATAAAAGACTTTGATGCAAGTATTAAAAGTTCTATGATATTTGGAATTGTAACTAAGCATTTATGCTTTGATTTAGGAAAAATACATAGTTGATAAAAATAAAAAGTGGAGTGTGGAGACCACAATTCTTTTTGGGAACACTGCTCAATATTGCTACTGCGGCTAAGGGCAAAGACCTACACCTACGGTTTCTTTCCCCTTTCATGCATCTGGTGGGCCCAACAAATGAGAGCCCATGGGCCCAAAACTTTTTGAGATTCTCTTCTCTGTTCTCATCCATGAGTCTAATCATCTTCCATTGCAATTATTGGCCTCTTACTTAATTCTATTCGTAAGCTAAAATATTAGTGTTAATTACATAAGTTTGGCAACTTTCTATTCCTTTATTTTGTTCTTCTATTTTTGTTATACTATCATGATTATGCATATGATTTAGTAATGTTTTGGTGAAATAATTTTCATAAAACAAATTAAAATCATTTAACTTAATTAGACAAAAAATTATCAGTAACACTTAATTTATATTTTAAAAGAAAACTTTCCAGCAACTGAATGGGAAGTGATTTAGGAAAGGACTTTCGAATCGGATGTGCTCGCCCACAGCTGAAGACGGGTGGTCCAATGGTAGTTGTCACTTTACAAATCTTCAGGTATCTAAATTCAATTTTTCCTCGATATAAAGGAAAAGAATAAAAATGAGATTTTAGAATATAGATTTTGGCTATGAATCGGATCTTATCGATCCAATTATAATAAAATTGACAAAAAAAACCGAATAACAGAAAAGTTAAATAGTAATTACTTCTAACATCATAGATAAATCAATCAAGAAGGAATCAAATACAAAGCGTATTTTAGGTACTTACAATCATGTGTATGATAGCATAACATGCGCCTATAAGAGAGCAAACTTTTTACAAAAGTAAAAAACGTGTAATAAGAGAGAGACAAGGGCAAAATTGGAAAGTTTTTCAGACGCTTTCTGTGACCTGTCGGGGAGTGGATGTCTACATAAAAAGTTAACGTCTACTAATTACATGTGTACATTATTACTATAAACAATTTAATTATATACCAATTTCTTAATGGTAATGATTTGTGTGTGTTTATAGTTAAACTCTGCGCCAAAAGAGGTAAGAATTTAATTCTACTTACAGATTATAAAATTATTAAATTACGTATAGACTTTTTTTTGTCCACTAATGGAAATATAAGATTGCTGCCGAATTTAAAGAAAAACAAAAACGAAGATTAAAGTAAGAATATAATAAAGTTGTCACCTTTTTTTTATCATTTCACTCACAAATAAACTTCAACAATTGATCCTCACCTTCACAATTTTTATTTTGTTTCCCATTTCTCTCACAAAGGTTTGTATTTGTAATCACTAGATGCTTCAAAAGTTTCTCCACATTCACTTATTTGAACATGTCTGAATCTGTAGCAGCAGAGCATGACTACATTGGTTTGTCAGAGTTTCCAACCATGGAAGCAACACCAGTCTCTGACAAAACCAAAACCAGAGATAATAACAACGATGACAGTCTTAATTTCAAGGCCACCGAGTTGAGACTCGGTTTACCTGGTTCTGAGTCACCGGAGCGAGTTGACACAAGATTCTTGTCTCTCAAGAGTAACTGTCCTGTTTCAGGGGCTAAAAGGATGTTTTCTGACGCCATTAACGGGTCTAACCAATGGGTCTTCTCTCACGGATCCACTAATGCTACTGGTGATGACGGGTCTGGTTCTAGCTCAGCTAGCTTCACTGTAAAAGATGGAAAGTCGACAACTTTATCTAAACCGGCCGTACCGGTTCAGGAGAAGAAGAGCTCTGCAACAGCTCCAGCTTCAAAGTAAGATGATTTTTTTTCTCTCGTTTCAGAAAAATCTCTGTTTTTGATCTTTCTCAGATATCATTTAACATAGATTTGTTTACGGTGATTTTGATTGAGCAGAGCACAAGTGGTGGGTTGGCCACCAATTAGATCATTCAGGAAGAACACAATGGCTTCTTCTCAATCTCAAAAACCAGGTAATAATTCAGAGACAGAAGCTAAGTCTGGACCAGAACAACCTTGCTTGTATGTCAAAGTGAGCATGGAAGGTGCTCCTTACTTGAGGAAAATCGATCTCAAGACTTACAAAAGCTACATCGAGCTCTCCTCTGCTCTTGAGAAAATGTTCAGTTGCTTCACTATTGGTAACGTTTTCTAGTCTCTCCTTCGTTGAGATCAATACATGTGACTTGAGTTAGTGTAACAGTTTTTATTTTTGCATGTTTTCAGGCCAGTTTGGGTCTCATGGAGGATGTGGCCGAGATGGATTAAACGAGAGTCGCTTGACTGATCTATTGCGAGGTTCTGAGTATGTTGTTACCTATGAAGATAAAGACAGTGACTGGATGCTGGTCGGTGATGTCCCTTGGGAGTAAGTCTTTGATTGTTACTTTTAAGATATCTTAATAAGATCAATCTCCATAGCTTGATTGTTGTACACTTACATCTAACGATTTTAGTCTTGGTCAGTGTATTTCTATTTTTAAGCACAGAGCGTTCTAGCTTTATAGATCAGGCAAGCTCTAACTGTCTTCTTCTCTGCAGAATGTTTATACGTTCCTGCAAGAAGCTGAAAATCATGAAGAGCTCTGAGGCTATCGGCTTAGGTTAGTCTTTCTTCTCTAAACCCTTGTTTTACGCAGATCAATCTGTTCCACATCCGTGTGCATGGTTTCAAGATGTATTAAAAGGTGGTCCTAGTTGAACTGTTGAGCTAAGATCGCCTTCTAAAACTTACATGATTCTTAAGCATCTTTCAGGATTCTATAAACTTTCTGCAGAGAATATAATATCAGAGGGGAGGAACTCAAAAGGATGCCAGTTGGTCCTTTCCGAGCTCTAAAACACTAAGAACCTACACTATTGCACAAAATATAGACACAGTCAACGTACACGGTGTTTCTTACACAAATCTTTTTTATTTAATTTTATGTTTTGCAGCTCCAAAGGTGATGGACAAGTGCAGAAGCCGGAACTAGGAAGTGCCCTTTTATGTGATAATATATGATCTGAAAACAAAAAAATGTTTCTAAGAAATGTAATAGTCATTTTGTTTTGTTTTGAAGTATTCATGTGTTTTGTGTGCTAGGAGTGATGATTCGATCTTTCTTAAAACAGCCTCTACTAGCTCTAATAAGGCTTCTTCCTCTTATTTCTTTTCTAATCAATCTAATGGACCATGTGAGTTTGTGTATGTGTGTTTGCCAAGGAAGACTTTATAATTCATATGTATAAAAGGTTGGTAGTGTGTGTAAGCAGTATGTGATTTTCAATTGTATATCTGCCCGGTTGGGTTTTTGGTTAATCAGTGCAGAACCGAATGATTACATTAAGAACACAATTTTCTGGCAACTCAGTTTCCATGAAGTTACATAGATATTTTTAATATAGCTTTTGCAACTATATGATAAGAGAGACTATATGATTACTAAACATTTACAAGCGCTTTACAAGATGCACAGCTTACTAGCGTAGTTACATTTATATATTAAAAGTAGTTTTATCTATACTACAGAACCTAACCCTCAGATTCCTTACTATTCAAGATTATGTACAAAACGAGAGTGGAGACACTGGAAACGCGTACCAGGATTGCAGAGTTTCTCTGATTTGCTTTGATATGTATCAATTCTTCTGAAAACTCCAGGTTCTCTTGCTGAGATTGCTCAATATCCAGCCAAAGTCGAGTAAATTTTGCCCATATTGTATCTTCACAAGGTAGCTTCTGTAGGGTATAAGTATGCTCTTGAGACCTGAGATCATTCAAAATGGATGGTTTCAACATATATCATGAAATAGAGATATCGCAACAAATACCACATTAGTAAGGTTAAAGTAAGGATACTCCACATTTTCAGGTCTTACAACACTTAATAATATCTAAACTCGTTAGACAGAGTTCCAAACCACATTGATATATTAGCATACTGACTAAACGAGACTATAGACAATCAACTTAAGACTTAGATCGAAGGCATTCCACAGAGAGAAACGTGAAGGCATTGAAATTACCTGTTATGCACATTGTTTTGTAAAAATGAGCAACTTGAGCATCTCCCCTTGTAACTATACGCTTATTAGATTCCAAACACTCAAGGAACGCCATGTCCGCTTTTAGCAACTCTGCCTGATCATGAGTATCATAACCAATATCATGGCAATAACAGCAATGATCTAACCAATCAATAGGTCTCTGATCCCATACCAACGAACCCCCATCTTTGCCACTAGACCAGTTGGGTCCACAATAATGTCCGTATCTCGGAAAAAGCTGTGAAAGAAACGCCCTCGTTCCTGTGTGCCAAGGAACCTTGGACACATAGGGTCTAAACCGATAAACAGTATTCACACCATTGGACCTTGAGGACCTACGAGACAGGGCATGCCTTTTTAATCCTCTATTTATAGTAGTGGGTTTCTGCTTTCCTTCATCAGCATTTGCAGCCCAAGGAATAACTGATCTAAAGGACCATGTCCATATCCTTATATCAAATGAGCCTTTCCTTTGCTCTGGCTGGTCCAGAAGAGAAGTTGTGGCTTTCCCTTGCATTGGCTGGTCCAAAAGAGAAGTAGTCGCTTTCCCTTGCTCTGGCTGTTCCAGAAGAGAAGTTGCCGATGTCACAGTTTCAACCATAGCTACATCCTTCTTCGTGTTGATGCTGCTAAACCAAGAAAACCTCGGCAACCCGAAGTTCATCTGCAAACAACAAAGTGACATCAGAGACTTCAGCAAACAAGTATCAACTGTTCATAAGATCTATTATAACTACAAATAAACAAAAAAAAATATATATTATATCTGCAACTCCCTGGTAATTGATCTTTCTAGTGCCGCAAAAAGAGAAAATTTCATTCAGGAAACATACTCTCATTTTAAATATGAATGAATTATGCATATTTAGATGTTAAACCATGTATCCTATGCTAATTAGTTGGGCTCCATAGATGCAATAAGTAACTATACATTGCTTCTTGAAATTCCCAAGTCCCTTGGAGAATTGAAGAAAGCGATGCAAATTGATCCAGACACGAAGACAAGTTTTAGTTTTTCAAAATCGACACTGCTTGATTAGTAGATAAGTTACAAACTTCAATCAGCGTAAAAAAAGTGTGTTTGGGACTATAACTTTCTAAATTCCAGATTATGCAAAGACGAGAGGTTTTAGACCAAGTCGATTTCAATACACAAACGACCTAAATTTCATGGATGATGAACATAACTCTATATTTATAGCAGGGATAAATTTTAAAAGGAAACAAAACGAGAAGAAATTTTCTAGTCTAGAATTCCGTCCACACTTTACGAAGATTGCGCAAGATCACCTCTCACCATAAAACCGAGAATTGAAAAGTAAAAAAACACAAAATCCGATCTCGAAAAGGAGAAAAGCTTTCGAAACAGCATGCATTGAGATTAGAATGTTCACGAACCTGAGCAAGAAACTAACAGAAACGCTACGAGGAAGACGACACAAGTTTCACGATTATTTCGCAGCAAATCACAACCTCGGAAACGTTACTTTATCGCATCCCTCAGTTTTATTGGGCTACAAATAAATTTGGCCGACCGACCATGTAGCCCATATAGTAAATAAGGCCCAACCAAAGATCAAATAAAAGATTTGTTGAATATCGTTATTCTTCATATATGAACCAATATTTTCTTATAATTTTATGTATAACGTCACTATATGGAAGTCTATAATGCAAATCTCATCTTTTCATGAACAAAAAATTACAGATTTTGATTAAAAGCTAATCAAAGGTAACTGAAGAGTAAGTCTACAAAACAGAAAGGAAGACTTCGCTTTTGAAATCATGACAAAACAGAGCTTCCTTACTTGAAAAATTTAAGTTTCCCTCAGTTGTCTTCTCCAAGTGTAAACTTCACAAACCTCCTGACTTTTATGTTTTCGCCAAGAGTAGCGACCGTTTGCTTCACTAAATCCTTAACCAGAACACTGTCGTCTTTAATGAAAGGCTGCTCAAGCAATGCCATTTCTCCAAGCCTCTTTGAGATCCTTCCTTCAACGATCTTCTCCTTTATGTTCTCTGGTTTCGACAAAAGATCCTCTCTTTGCATCTCAATCTCTTTTTCTTTATGCTTTATCTCTTCTGGAATGTCTTCTATGGAAACATATTGCACCTGCGTGTAGACATTTTGGGTCAGAGACCACCAACCGGTGTAAGCCATTGTTTCAGATGAGGATACTTTCTTACCTGTGGATTAGCCACTGCTTGCATTGCAAGATCATCAACCAATTCCTTGAACTTTTCGCTTCTTCCGACAAAGTCAGTCTCACAGTTCACTTCTATCAGAACTCCAATCCGAGAATAGTGGATGTATGAGCCGATTCTCCCTTCTGCTGCAAGCCGGCTTGATTTTTTATCCGCTGATGAAAGACCCTTCTTTCTGAGGAATTCTTGTGCTTTCTCAAGATCTCCTCCTGTCTCCGCCAATGCCTTCTTGCAATCCATCATTCCAGCTCCAGTCTCTTCCCGTAGTTGCTTCACGAGAGCAGCTGATACCACTGTAGTTGTTGGACTACAGAGCCATATTGCAAAAAGTTTGAATCTTTTCACAGCCAAATACTTAAAAACTTTTGTAAAGACGAGCAGAGATTCAAAATTTTCTCACCTTGCAACAGCTTCCTTAGCCTCTTCAGCTTTTGGCTGTTCTTTCTCTTCTTTAGCTTTTGGTTTGGCTGCGGTCTGGGCAGCGACTTCAGCAGCAAAGTCCTGGCTTTTCTTCTCAAGGCCTTCTCCGAGAGTGTACCTAACAAATCTCTTTACTTTGATGTTTTCTCCAATGGTTGCAATTCTCTGCTTTACCAAATCCTTCACTATCACTTTATCGTCTTTAATGTATGGTTGCTCGAGCAATGCAAGTGCATCAAGCCTTTTCTTTATCCGACCTTCAACTATCTTCTCCCTTATCTGCTCTGGTTTGGACAAAAGATCTTCCTTTTGCATCTCTATCTCTTTTTCCTTCTTCACAATTTCTTCGGAAACATCTTCTGTTACAAGGTACTCTACTTGAGGGCACGCAGCCACCTACATGCGGGGTCAATCTTATGTTCTCCGTTATAGCAAAATGAAGAAAATCTTTTAGAAAGAATCTGGGAGTTACCTGCATCGCCAGATCATCAACAAGTTCCTTGAAAATGTCACCACGTGAGACAAAGTCCGTCTCACAATTAACCTCCAAGAGGACACCAATTCTGCTGTCGTGGATATAAGCACCAATTCTGCCCTCAGCTGTGGCTCGGCTTGCTTTCTTATCTGCGCTAGCTAGTCCTTTCTTGCGAAGGTACTCTTGAGCTTTGACCATGTCACCTTCACTCTCTGAGAGGGCATTCTTGCAGTCCATCATTCCTGCCCCTGTTTCTTCTCTCAGTTGCTTCACCAGAGCTGGTGAAATTCCTGTAGTATTTTGTGTCAGGATATGAAATCTCAAAAAAATCACGTGGTCATGAGTCAGGAAGTAAAACAGATCAAAGATGAACAAAAAGAAGACCTTTGCTGCTTTCATCTGCAGGAGCAGTGTTGCCATTCTCCTCAGAAGAAGCTTCTGGGACTACAGAAGCAGGAGTCTTGGCTTCAACAACAGGCACTTCGGTCACCGCTTCCTCTTTAACCTCTTCACTTGCTACAGCTTCTGAGGATGAAACTTCATCAGTGGCTGAATTTGAAGGAATAGAGTCCTCAGCAATTTCCTCTTCATCTGGCCACCAGTGTATGAAAAAGGTCAATGCTATTAGATATGAAACGATGAACTAATTTAGCATAATGCAAGACAGCTCAACCTACTTTTGGTTTCTGAAATTGGAGGAACCACCTCTGCAGCTTCAGCAGCTGCAGCAAGTGTTTCTGTTTGCTCTTCTTTTTCTGGCAAACCATCTTCAGCTTTAGCTACCGATTCTTCTTCTACCTTCGGAGTTTCTGATGAGGGAACCTCTTCACTTGTTTCTTCAGAGGTCGCTACCACTTCTTCTTCTGCCTTGGGCGTTTCTGATGAGAGAACTTCTTCACTTGTTTCTTCAGAGATAGCTACCACTTCTTCTACCTTGGGCGTTTCTGATGAGAGAACCTCTTCCCTTGTTTCATCTGATGAAACAGATAAGGATTCCTCGACTTCGCCTGAGGTGACAGAGGCTTCAGCTTCAGGCTCTACTGATTTCTCAGCAGGTTGCTTCTCTGCCTTTTCCTCCCTTTTGTCAAGAAATGAAGTGATCTCTTCGTTCTTCCGGAAAGCAAGCACAAATGGATTCGTGGCTGTATGCACAACCCCTTGAGTAAGTGTTGCTTCATCAAACTTACCATCATCATCCTCTTTCATTGTTAGAGTAACACGTCCCCTTGCTATCCGCAACACACGAACCTTAATCTCTTGTCCAGCTTGCAAAGAAGAGCCACCCATCATCATGCTTCCAATCCCATCATCTGCTTCCTCAGCCGTTGGTAGAAACCCTTCTTCGCCTTCTCCTATCGTTATAAACGCTCCTGACCTCGTTAAATTTTTCACCACGCCATCCAACATCTGCCCTTTCACAAACTTCGAATTATTCCCATCTCCCTTCCTCTGTCCTCCTTTCGAAGCATCTCTTTTCCCTCCTGATCTCGGCTTATCAGTGCCACCGGACTGCCGTTTGGGAGGGTCGTCATTCTCACGCATACTAAGAGAAATACGTTTTCCCTCAATGTCAGCTTCCACCAGCCTTACTTTCACTTCTTGCCCAATAGTGACAACACTCGCAACATCCTTAACAAAGTTGTCACTTAATTGAGATACATGGACTAATCCATCAGTGAACGCACCAAAGGCAACGAAAGCACCAAAGGGCTGAATCGCTCGTACTTTCCCAGTGAAAGTGGCGCCAGGGACCAACTCCTCGTTCTTAACTGCGGGAATTTCGCTCTTCCTTCCAACTCTTGCTGCTCCCCTTGACTGAGATGTTGTAGCAGGAGCATCTGACTTCTCATTTGCATCGGTTTCTGCTGTCGAATTCTCTTCAGGAACAACAGGAGTAGAATCTTGTTCCTCTACTGCCGCCACAACATCAGTCTCTGTGGCTCTACGATGAGGATGCAACACAAAATGCCTTCCATGTGTAGGAAACAATCTAAGTGATGTTGAAAGAGGCAAGACGAGCCTCTGCGTTGATGATAGATTCTGTTTTCCAGCTTTACGCGAGAAACTGCATTTGATGGAACAATCATTCTTCTTTACAGTAAAAGCGGCTCCGCCAATGAGCCAAGCATTGCTGATAGAAGAAGGGGTAATCGTAGCCATCTCCAGTGTGGCTATGAACTGTCACCTACACATAAAGCCATTACACGCTGTGAAATTGCAACAACAGAGACAGACATGAAGCAGATACTAACCATGAAATATTCAAGAGAAAGAATTGATGAGAACAAACACAACTGATGAAAAGACCACTCTTTTTCTCAAATTACGAGTTAAAATTTCATTGTAGAGAAACTAAACCAGTAAAAATTTCCCATCTCCACAACTGAAGGAAGATAAACCCAGTAAATATCGGACAATCTTATGACGGAAACATGCGAAGAGTAAGAAAAGGAGCTACCTTGAAGCTTGCTCTGAGAGAATCTCCCAGGATAACTAAAACGATAAAATTGGCTAATTTTCAGTGAAATGTCGGTGTGACACAAATAAGCCCGAAGCGAAACGAGGAAAGGTGAGAGGCTTCAAATCCTTATCTCATTTTGTTTTCTGTGCTCTTTTATTACGTTTTCCCTCTCTTGTTGGTGGATAGAGATAAGAGTCTTCGAAGATTACATTACAGGTGATTGTCTTTTTCTCTCTCTCCTTGCACCATCAATCGGCTCAATTCGAGTAGACTCGATTTGTCCAATATGGGCTTACGGGCTTGATGCTAAGGCCCATCATCAAGCTCTACTGATTGATCGATCTCTCTATATTCGTTGGCTTTAGTGAAATACTCTCTATTTGGTCTATATGAGTTTTCTGTTGACTAAAGTTGAATTGATTTTGAAGTATGGAGATCAGAAGGCATACTCAATTTATATTACCAGAAAGGTCCTAAGCAGAAGCAAATGTATTAAACAAAGTTTAGAGGAAGCCGACGATGACGATATGATGATTATTTTACATGTAAAGACCTTCAGGGACGCCTTCTTTCTTCTTGAACATAACCTTCTCCTTAGCTTTCTTAAAATCAGGATGCGTCACCTGAATCAACTCAATCAAAACCCAAAAAAATCAGAATATGCGGCTTAGCAACTGCACAAGTGTGTGTATGTGTATGTGCTTGAATTGAATGGTTCAGTCTTTACCTTCATACGACGCTCCCTGAGAGCAAGCAGACCAGCCTCTGTGCATATAGCCTTTATATCAGCTCCTGAGAACTCATCTTTTGTCATCACAAACTCTTCCAGGTTTACATCTTCTGCAAGAGTCATCTTCGATGTGTGTATCTATATAATATAAGGAAAATAGAAACATAAAACTCGATGAATAAGAAACTTTTAATAAGCTATTTGATTTGTTTTCTCAGCCAAAATTAATTACCTGAAAGATACGTCTTCTTGTTTTGATATCTGGAAGAGGGAACTCAATTTTCCTATCAATTCGTCCAGGTCGAAGCAATGCAGGGTCAAGACTCTCGATTCTGTTTGTCGCAAGGATAACCTTAACATCTCCCCTTGAATCAAATCCATCAAGCTGGTTCAAAAGTTCCAACATAGTTCTTTGGATCTCACGTTCACCTCCGGAGTGAGCGTCATACCTGTTGTTTCAAACAACGTGTTATCAGATACCATTATTAATGGGTTATGGATCAGGTTTGTGTGTTAGTTTGACTCACCGCTTAGTACCAACAGCATCAATCTCGTCTATGAAGACGATTGATGGTGAGAGGTCATCAGCAACCCTGAAAAGTTCCCTCACAAGCTTGGGACCATCTCCCAAATATTTCTGAATAAGCTCACTACCAACAACTCTCAAGAAGGTAGCTGATGTAGAGTTTGCCACCGCCTGGAAACATAAGATAGAAGAGCTCACTCCCAAAGTGTTCAGATGTAAAATAAAAATTGCAGGAAACATGAGATAAGCCACCAAAATGCAACAAATTTTATGCTTCTAGCAGGGACATTGTTGTTCTAAGGATTCTCGTCCATGAGAAAAATCTGGCATGATACAATTTCTGAAATCCAGGTGAACAGTTGAGCAAAGCTCGAGCCATTTAAAAGTTAACACATTTCTGCATAATGTTCAGCCTCACAATTTCTTTTCAGCGAGATGGCAAGAAGACCTCTATTGCTTTAGATTCGACTAGACAATGAGTATTGGATGTACTATATACATGAAATTAAGTTATACTTCTAACAGCAACTAAGGCTATAGGTACAAAGGCAAACCTTAGCAAGCAATGTCTTCCCAGTCCCTGGCTCACCATACAAAATCACACCCTTAGGCGGCTTGATACCTATATCTTCATACAACTCAGGATGAGTCAGAGGAAGCTCAACTGCTTCCTTAATTTCCTGAATCTGAGCTTCTAAACCTCCAATGTCAGCATATGATTCCAAAGGAGCCTTCTCAACTTTCATCACAGATACCATAGGATCCACATCATCTTGAAGAATCCCAACAACAGAAAGAACCTAGCATAAAACCAATGGATAAAATCTCAGTACTGGGAATACTTTCTCATGTTTTATTAATAGGCAAGACAATTCGTCAAGAATCCTAAACAGCTACAACACATAATCTTAATAATCGTAATAACAACAAAAAATCCAGTTCCCAAACCATCGAATAACAATAAGTACTTTCAATTAGTGAAGCAACCGTAATAGACATACCTTATTGTGCATCAATATGGAGCATCCAGGTTCAAGTTGATCTTTATCAACGAACGACAAAATTCCAACATAATACTCGGGTCCAACAGAAGAAGAAACGATGGCATGATTCTCATCAATCAACTCTTCCAGATTTCCAACACTCATCGGTGTGCCACGGAGATCATCAACCTTAGATCTATCTTCCTCTGCTTTCTCCTCTTGAGGTTTTAGTCTCTCTTGATTCGCCACAAACTCTTCCTCCATCAACAAATAATCCTTAATTCGCTCCAATTTCAGTAACCGTAGCTTACACTTAGTAGACGGAGTGACCGTCGGGAGTCTTGCCGCCGCCTCAGGCCCTTTCTGTTTCCGCTGCTTCCTCCCGACACGAGCAGGTGGTGCCGCCGGCTCAA
Source organism: Lepidium aucheri (assembly GCA_900406435.1). Lineage (NCBI taxonomy): Eukaryota > Viridiplantae > Streptophyta > Magnoliopsida > Brassicales > Brassicaceae > Lepidium > Lepidium aucheri. The sequence continues at coordinate 10,716 of OVBA01000714.1, read as the reverse complement.
ACTTCTTCTCCTTCTTGTCTCCACCATCAGGCTTCCGATCTCCTTGCCGATTCAAACCTCCAGATGGTCCTTGACCCATGATTCTTCTCTAGATTTTCAGCGTTTGGAGGTTTTGTTTTTCTTTTGAACTGAGATTATTAGTTTGGCTTTGGGAAGAAGAAACGATTCACTTTTTACTTTTCAATATGCTATATCAGAATTAGGCCCAAACAGAAGTTAGGCTCAAAAGTCAAAATATATGAGATCTGATATGTAAGAAGTGGGCCTATTTTGCCGGAAAAAGCCCATAATATTGAAACTATACGATTTTGAGATACTTTACGTAAAACACAACTGCTGCTAGAAATTAAAAATTATCAAAAAAAGAAAAGTTAATACCCAGAAAAGAATTTTTTTATCAAAAAATAACAATAATAGAAAAATATTGCATTTCAATCATAAAATCAGAAGTAAATTCACCTTATCCTATAGTATAATTCAAACTTCCATATATGTATAATATGACAGAACCAATGTAGAAACAAATCCTAAAATTTTAGAGATTACTATATATGTAAAAGAGAAACATTTTTGTCTATATATATTTATATACATATGTGTGTGTGTGAATCATTACCTTTCTCTATAAATATAGAAAAGTGGAGAATTTTGAGTATTAACTAGCAAATATTGTAAAAGAAAAGAAAATAATAAAAAATGGCTTCATCAGGCAAATGTTTCTTCTTTGTGTTCTTATGTCTGGCTGTTCTCCTCACCCCAAGTATGGCAAAATTCAATTTTATATTTTCTGTTTATTTAAAAGTTTATGACTTTATTCATATCTTGTGGGTTTATTCATTGTTACAAGCCGCTGATATTTGTTAATTGAAGTATGATCAGAGGAGATAAATTCATATATTAACACCTTTTTTTTGTTAAAGAAAGGTGTTAGTAAACCAATACTTTTTTGGTTTCGATTATTCTTGTTTTGTTAAAGATTAATTATTATAAATTATATACTAATATTCTGAAAATAATATAGGTGAAGTAAGCTCAGAGTCAAAATCTAAAAGATGGTACGTTTATCAAGGTCCATGCTCAATATTTCCAGACTGCAATAATCATTGCATTGAATCGCACTTTACAGGTGGAGAATGCATCAAAATGTCTCGTGATGCAAAAATTCTATCATGCACCTGTTTTTCAGATTAAGTCTAATCTATTTAAGATTTTTCAAGAGTGATAATCAACCGAAAAAAAAATGTTTGACCAAAAACATTCAATAAAAGTATTGTTCTATTAATGTTGCTCCTTTCGTTTCAATTTAAATGATGTTTTATGGAGAAATTCTTTAACTGCTTGAACGAGTATTTTTTTTTGTCAATTGGATCGAGAAAATTTAATTCATAGCACAAATTCAACTTATCAATAAAGTTCATTATTCACATGTAATAGAATTAAGTTAAATTTCAAATGTAACTAGGAAACCAAGAAGAACTCGACAAATAAAAAGAAAAATTTATTACATGAAAATAATATTATTTGAGATTGATTTTTGATTCTCTTCCTAAAATTCGTCAAGAACCCTAAACAGCTACAACAACTACAACGGATGAAGAGCTAAAATGCTCTTAGTTGGAAAGGAATAATCAATTGCACTCTTCTATATTCAGATATACTCTTTATACTCTCTTCATTTATTATATCTCTTTTTTGCCCTTTGTTGATTCTATAATGGGATCCACTCGATCGGACCCACTTATTTATATATTTTTTTCAAAAAAATAAGAATTCAAATTGGAAATAAAATTCAATCAATTATAGTTAACCGGTTTGTTTTCTATTTTTCAATTATGGCAGATGATTTGGCATCTACAGCAGCCATTTGGTACATCCGATTTTGAATTTTATCATCAAAATTTTATTGGTTGTGTGATATATTTATTGCTTCAATTAAAAATCCATTGGTTCAATAGCCGATGTTGGTTCACGATATCATAAGATTTGATACCGGTACACATATAATTTCATCAGTATTTTTGGTTTAGTAATATAATTGGTGGTTAAATAAAATTTTCATTGGTTTAGTATCATAATATGTTAAAGTTACGAAAATTTCATCAGTTCTCTAACATAATTTATTAGTATTATTGGTTAACAATATCATAAATCATTACTTTCACATATATTTGATGTTGATTCACTATATTATAAGATATAAACAAATATTATATGTTGGTTTACACCGATTTACACTATTTGCTTGGTTCAACGAATCGTATGGTTCATTATAGTATCATTAGATTCAATATAATTGGTTCATTACATATTAAATCATGAAATTAATTGAAACTAGGTTACACTTTGATAGTAAAGGACATTGATAAACTATGATGTATTTGGTAGTGATATTCATATACTATGGTCAAAGTTGTACAATTGTGTAAATGTAAGAAATACATATATGTAATCATCTAAGGAGTTATAAAATTTTATATATTATCTGGTTCAACTAGTTCCCATAAATTTTATATCGGTTAAACTACTAATTAGTGATTTAAGGTCAAAATATAACCATTTGTATTTAGGCACAACTAAATAACAGGAGGTATAACTATGTTTTAGGGAGAAAAAAAAACAAAAAATCTAATGTGGCATTGAATCGAAAACGTCCGGTTGTCAAGAAATCTAATTGTCTTTTTCATTTTTGTCTTTTATTTTGTTTAACTCAAACCACCTAAACATCATTCAACACAAAACCAAAAACAATATAAGCTTTGAAAGTGATCCTGTAAAAGCATAAACAATCATTGCAAACAACAGATTCCTCCATTGGGTCATAAACATATAACCCACCAAATCGTCACGAGATATGAAGACGTTCTACAGAAGGTTACAATCATTTATCTTCGAACTATTTTTATTCATAGAAGAACGCCTAATCTGTGCATAAAGTGAAACAAAAGAAGAATCAGAAACAAGAGAAGAACCGCACATCTTCTTCTTCAATTTCTCTCACCTGGAAGAGGAGACTCGATCTTCTCTGTATCTTCTTCTTCATCTTCTCTCGCCGGGGGAAATTCGGCTTTCTCTGCATCTTTTTCTACGTCATCTCTCATCATAGGAGGAGGAGACAAACACACAACCCAACCCATCTCTGATTCTGAATTTAGAAAGAAAAAAGCTGATGTTGTATAGACCAAATTTGATTCCAAAGCTGGTTCAAAAAAAATCCTGCGGATCTTTTGAAGCGCCTTTGTAATTATTTTTTTATTAAAAATCTCATTATTTTTTGTTCCAATGCTTCTCCAATGACTTTAATTGAAGGATACATTGAGATCCGAATGAGAGGAAAACTGAATAAGTAAATCGAAATCGGTGAAAGAGAACAAAATAGAAAAAAAATTGAAGAATATGAAATCTCGGAAGTTTGAAGAATATCCAATTGAATGAAAAAATTATGGTTTAATATGGAATGATAAGAAGACAAAATTGTTTATGAGAGTGAGAGAGACGAAGAAACAATAACTTTTTTACAAATTACGTTATTGCTAAAAAATAAAATGGATCCACGTTTGTTTCTATAGAATGAAGTTGGATTATTTAATTGTTTTAAAAATATTTGGACAGAAAGGTAAACAACCACCAAATTTTAATAGAAATGATTTTATTAAATCCATGTTTTTAGAGGGAAGTAGTTTAGACCTTTTTTTTCCAAGCAAGAGCAAAATAGCCATTGATCCAACTACAACACATTATCTTAATAATCGTAATAACAACAAAAAAATCCAGTTCCCAAACTATCGACTAACAATTAGTACTTTCAATTTAGTGAAGCAACCGTAATAGACATACCTTATTGTGCATCAATATGGAGCATCCAAGTTCAAGTTGATCTTTATCAACCAATGACAAAATTCCGACATAATACTCAGGTCCAACAGAAGAAAAAATGATTGCATGATTCTCATCAATCAGTTCTTCCAAATTTCCAACACTCATTGATGTGCCACGGAGATCATCAACCTTAGATCTATCTTCCTCTGCTTTCTTCTCATGGGGTTTCAGCCTCTCATGATTCGCCACAAACTCTTCCCCCATCAACAAATAATCCTTAATTCGCTCCATTTCAGTAACCGTAGCTTACACTTAGTAGATGGAATCACTGTCGGGAGTCTTACCGCTGCCTCAGGTCCTTTCTGCTTCCGATGCTTCCTCCCAACATGAGTCGGTGGTGACACCGGCTTGAACTTCTTCTCCTTCTTGTATCCACCATCAGACTTCCGATCTCCTTGCCGATTCAAACCTCTGGATGGTACTTGACCCATGATTCTACTCTAGATTTGCAGCGTTGTGAGGTTTTGTTTCACTTTTTGAACTGAGATAATTAGTTTAGCTTTGTAAAAAAGAAAGGGATAACTATCAAAAAAACATCTGGAACTTGCAAAATCTGGTTGATTTAACTACGAATTCCGGATTCCGTCAATTTAAACTACCACTTTAATGTTGACTTTAAACAAACACTAAAGTTTGGGTTGATTCGGTCAATTGAACATTCCGAAAATCCTGAATTTAAAATTTATCAAAATTCAAAAGCCAAACCGATTTTTCAAAGTTCGATTCAGTTTTTATCTTCATTTTAAAGAACAAATAAGCTTGCTTTTCTTTTTTCTTTCAAAAATAAGTTTAATTTGAACTTCAAACTTATGGATATATGTGTTAAATAAACTCAAATTTGAGCTCATTTCTGAAAGAATGTAAAAAAGCAAGCTTAAGAGTTCATTAAAATGAAGATAAGAACTGAATCGAACTTTGAAAAATCGGTTTGGCTTTCAAATTTTGATAAATTTTTAATTTGGGATTTTTAGAATGTTCAATTGGCTGAGTCGACCCAAACTTTAGTGTTTGTTTAAGGTCAATACTAAATTGGTAGTTTAATTGACGAAATTCGGAATTCGTAGTTAAATTAACCAGATTTTGTAAGTTCACATATTTTTTTGACAGGTTTCCCAAAAAAGAAATGTTTTTATTCACCTCTTACTTTTAATTTAAATATTCAGTAACAAAAATTTGGCCAATCAGAAGTTGGGCTTAATATAGAAAAAATCTTTTATATAAGTACTGAGCATTTTTGCCAGACAAAAACCCATAAGATTAAAATTATCCGATATATATATATATATTTTTTTGATAAGGAACTATATGATAATTTAAGCATGTGATTCTTCGATTTTAAGAGTTAATTAATATTATACTCGCGCTATAATCGGAGATTTGATTGTTTTAAATTTGTGTTCGTTAGGTTTTTAAACCTGTATTGACAAAGTTGTTTTGGATTTTGTTAGTCAACAAATATATTTCTTGCTGTTTACTCTAAGTGATAAGAGTTTTGCTTGAAGACATCACGATTTTACTGGAGTTGGAATAAGGTTCAGCAGATATCTCACTGAAAATTACCTTGGATTTCAAGATGCAGCTTGAAACTAAAACTAAAATTTGTTGGGTTTGGCCGATAATCAAAACAAGATGAGAAAATACTACGAGAAAAATAGCACTCAAATTTTATTTGTTGATGAAATTTATAATTCGTCAAAAAATAGTCATAATGTTTTAATAATATGTCCATCTTTATTCATAGTCAAAATATCCGGACTATTTAGTGATTAAATATATATTTTATTAGAAATTTAATAGGTTTTGGTCATTAAAAATTTGACTAAAGTTTTGGTCATAATATTTTGTCAAAATATAGTTATAAAATTTTAATAATGTGTCAACCTTTTTGTTGGCCAATATATGTTAGACTATTTAGTGACTTAATGTATATTTTGTTAAGAATTAATTGATTTTTGGTCATAAATATTTGAACTAAGTATTGGTCAAAATATTTGGTTAAAAAACGATAATTCGTCAAAAATAGTCATAAAACATTGATGATATGTCAACCTTTTTTTGGTCAAAATATTTTAATTATTGACCAAATATTTAATTCATTAAAAATTGGTAGAAGCTTAGTCACAATAATGTTGACTAAGTTCTGGTCCAAAAGTTTGGTCACAATATAATACATATATGTGTGTGAATCATCATGTTTCTCTATAAATATAGACGAGTGAAAGACTTTTGAGTACTATTAACTAGGAAAAAATGGCTTCATCAGGCAGATATTTATTCTTTGTGTTCTTATGCCTGGTTGTTCTTCTCATATGGCAAAAAATAATTATACATTTTTTATTTAATTATATGTCTATATATATATATTGTGATTTTATTCAATGTCACAAGACGATGCTATTTGTTACTTGAAGTGACCAGAGCTAAATTCATGTAACTTACACTTTTTTGTTAAAGAAATGTGTTAGTAAACCAACAATTTTTTGGTTTCCTTTTTGTTTTGTTAGAGACTAATTAATTATAAATTATACACTAATATTCTGAAAACAATAGGTGAAGTAAAGTCACAACCAGAATCTAAAAGATGGTACGTTTATCAAGGTCCATGCTCAAATTTTCTGAACTGCAATCAATATTGCATTCAATCACTCTATATAGGTGGTGAATGCAGAAAATGGGCTCGTTATCCTAATATTCTGTCATGTATGTGTTTTATAGATTAAATGTAATTTATTTAAAATTATGCAAGAGTGATAATTAACAAAAAGAATATAGTAGACAAAAACAAATTCAATAAACATATTGTAGTAATGTTGTTTCTTTAATAAAAACAGAATTTGCTTATGGGTTATCAGTTTCGTTAGTTCTCAAATTGCTGTTTGTAATTTTGTCATTTTTGTAGTTTAAAATTTTTCCAATTCTGTTTATTATCTCCATAATTCTGTGAAAAATCCTGAAAAAATGGTATAGTATCTCAACATTAGAAGGAAAAAAAAACAGAATTGTTTGATACAAAATAAGAGAAAAATCTATTACTTCTAAAATCAATTAAAACCAAACAAGAGTACATGATAATTCTATTATTTGAGTTTGATTTTTCTGCCTAAAATCAATAAGATTCATATAATAAGAAAAAAATTGTATTAATTAATTCACAAACCAGCTTCCTATCTCTTCCCCAAAAATCTTCATTAGTTGGAGAATTCCAATGATTAACTATGTATTGATATTTTCTAACATGTGTTTATTAGGTTTTAGACTTATATTGATATTTTTGAATATTGTTTTCGAGATGTCGTTTTAGTTTAAAGATCTCAAACTCTAATAAAAATCGACACAAATTAAAAGAGTCAAACCCGAACTGAACTTGATTAAATATCTAAATGAGTTTTAAATCAATGTACTTGAATGACCAAACTCAAACACAAACTAGAACCAATTTTAACCATTTTAGTGTTTTTCTATTAAGGTCTTGATGGGTAATGCTTTTGTTGAGCATAATGAGCCGATCATATTTGAGAAAGTTTAAATATACAAATATGATTGACTTTTAAAAGAACATTATGCTCAACAAAAAACATTACCAATCACAACCTAATCTTTTTAAATTTTTAAATTTAATGTAAAATACATAAATCGAACTTGATCTATATGGAACCGAATCTTATCCGAAAAAAATTCCTCAAATAAGTCTTAAATCAAAAGAAAAAAATAGAGAAACTAAACTGTAAGTGGCTTTTGATCCAGTGGCTGGTGGTAAGTCCGCTAAAGGCAGACGTACATGCACAACCAAGGATCAAGTCCCATCGCCTACGAGATTTATGTAGAAACTTGGCTAATGGGCCGACTTTTGTGACCCATACAGATATTGTCGTTGACAAAAAAAAGAAAAACTAAACCCGAAAAATTACTAGAATATCTCCTAAATCTATGTATCTAAAATTAAATTAAATTTGAACTAGAATCGAGAATTGAAATTTTACCCGATATATTTTTATTAAATATCAGCTTTTTATACTTTTTATATTAAATTTTTACTAATTTTGAATTTGTATACGACTATAACAAAACACACCATTAGCCTATTTTTAAAAATAGTTATGAATTATGAGTTAATTTTATCATATTGTTTATAATACCTTCAAAATAAAAGTGTCTTTCATTTAAATATATAAGACACCGAAAAAAGAAAAATTCATCAGAAAATAACATTAGTAGAAAAATATTGCATTTAAATTATATTATCAGAATTAAATCACCTTATCCTATATCATATAAACTTCCATATATGCATAACCTAATGTACTAACAAATCCTAATTTGTAGACATTCTTACAAATCCTAATTCAAACTTTCATATATACGTATATGTGTGACTATTTAGTGACCAAATATATATTTTATTCAAAATTAATAGATTTTTGGTCATAAGTATTTTGACTAAAGTATTAGTCAAAATATTTGGTCAAAAATCAATAATTCGTCAAAAATAGTCATAAACATTGATGGTATGTCAACCTTTTTCTTGGTCAAAATATTTTGACTATTGACCAAATATTTAATTCAATAAAAATTGATAGAATCTTGGTCATAATAATGTTGACTAAGTTCTTGGTTAGAAAGTTTGATCACAATATGACACATATATAAGTGTGAATCATCATATTTCTATATAAATATAGACAAGTGAAGACTTTTGAGTACTATTCAATTTCACTAGCAAAAAAATGGCTTCATCTGGCAGATGTTTATTCTTTGTGTTCTTATGCTTGGTTGTGCTTCTCATCCCAAGTATGGCAAAATATAATTATACATTTTTTTGTTTAATTATATCTTATATATATATTGTGGTTTTATTCAATGTCACAAAATGCTGGTATTAGTTAATTGAAGTGACCAGAGCAAAATTCATGTAACTTACACTTTTTTGTTAAAAAAATGTGTTAGTAAACCAAAGCCTTTTTGGTTTCGTTTTTTGTTTTGTTAAAGACTAATTAATTATAAACTATACACAAATATTTTGAAAATAATAGGTGAAGCAAGGGCACAATCAGAATCTAAAGGTGGTACGTTTATCAACGTCCATGTTCAAATTTTTAGAACTGCAATCAATATTGCATTCAATCACTCTATATAGGTGGTGAATACAGAAAAGTGGCTCGTTATCCCAATGTTCTGTCATGTACATATTTTGTAGATTAAGTGTCATCTATTTAAGATTATGCAAGAGTGATAATTAACTAAAAAATTGTAGACAAGACAAATTCAATAAAAATATTATCGTATTAGTGTTATTTCTTTAATAAAAACAGAATTCGCTTCTAGGTCATCGGTTTCGTTGGTTCTCAAATTGATGTTTGTAATTTTTGTCATTTTTGTAGTTTTTAATTTTTCCAATTCCGTTTATGATCTCCATAATTATGTGTTTAGTATCTCAACATTAAAAGAAAAGAAAAAAAAATGAGAATTGCTTGATATAAAATAAGAGAAAAATTTATTACTTCTAAAATCAATTAAAACCAAACATGAGTACATGATAATTCTATTATTTGAGTTTGATTTTTCTGCCTAAAATTAATAAGATTCACATAATAAAAAATGTATTGATTAATTCACCAACTAGTTTCCTATCTTTTCCACAAAATCGTCACTAGTTACAGAATTCAAAAGACCAACTATGTATTTATACTAGGGATTGTATCGGGTTACGTCCAGTACTTGTTCCATAAAATATGTATACATATAATTTTCGTTAAACAATTGTACGTTTTAGTTTCGTCTAAACTGTTAAATGTAGAAATTATATTTTCATATCTGTTAAAATATACTTTACATTTGCTATAAAGAACTAAAGTGCGATACAAGACTGATACAAAAATGTTATAGTCGAACTTAAAACAAATACCAATTTGTTGTATAAAACTGACAACAATAAAATAATATTAATATTTAAATTCAAATTTTTCATGAATGAACTGCAAAATTAATCATGCTCATTCTTAAAGAAGAAACTCTAATTACTTCATTGAAAATAGTTTTAGTGTTTTTAAAACATCAAAGGAACCCGAAACAAAAACGTAACTGACCCACTATACTTAAATAAAAAGTAATGAAAGTAAGTAAATGACTTTTATTGATCAAGCAACTCCAGCACCCACGATCCTCCTTAACTGCAGACACCTTCACTCATGATTTTTATTTCACCGATCAGTGTCTGAACATTACTCGGAAAAGACATACCTAAAGCTTGGGTTGTTTTTTTTTGTAAAAGGTTTACTATATAAATGCAAAAAGAGAAACAAAAGATTATTAGAAGCCCACACTTACGAGCCCAAATACATATAATGAGAGAACAGTTTACTTAAGCTATGCTAGAAGATAAGCAGAGAGATTGATTGTGGTCCATGAGAGTAGCGGAAGATTTGGGCCCAATTAAAAAGATCCGTACCAACCGCCACTTCTGCCTAACGCATTTAATGATTTGTGAAGAGAGAGAGCATCGACGATATCGTAATTAGTAAGTTACTTTGTTAACAATAATTATGATAGTGGACTATTAATGACTTGGTTACCATGTTTTGTCATTTATTTTTCAGTTTCATTTTATGATGTATGACTATATATGCCAAATACTTAGAAGTGTNAGTTTGTTTTATATATTAATGGATCAATGAAAGTTTTATCTTGAGTTTATATTTTCTCTCTTCCAAGTGATTCATTGATCATAATGTTACAGCAAAGCTTTATTTTCTCACTCTATTTCCAACATTGTGGTATTAGAGCTTAGGTTACTGATTTTGGTTTTTCGTTTGTGAGCAAGGAAAAGAGTGAGTGATGGCGGGT
>OVBA01000713.1:5549-57740 GCA_900406435.1 Lepidium aucheri | reverse complement strand
TTCTCAAGTATGAAGAGATCTTCTCCCTAGCTTACAAACTCTAAAACTACTATGAAATCGTTCTCTATAAGCTCAAAGATGGTTCACAAAAATAAAATAAGAAAGGAGTATTTATAGGTTTCATAACAAGAGCTGAAAAATCGTGAAATTAGGTATCTTCGAAGGGCATTGATCGATCGATCCTTGTGTTGATCGATCAATCTTTGGGTCTTGAGTCGATCTTTTAGAAGCCAAGTCGTTCTTCAGATCGAGCGCATATTTCTCGTTAAAGCTCTGATCGATCGATCTTTGTGATGACCGATCGATCCTCTCTCTTATGGAGAATACCTGAAAATGCTTCAAACTTCTCCAAAGTTCACCTTCAAGCATGATTCCAACTCTGAACGTTTTTGACCTGAAATCTCAATAAAACACAGACAAATTCTCCAAATATAACTGTAATAATGAGGCCAAAACTGACAAAATATGAGGAACATCAGATCATAATACTAAATTCTTTCACACATCTACAATAGTTCGTCGGCGTCGAAACAGAGTTGACAATCTAAAGAATGCGGATGGAATTTGGGTTGAAGATAGTGTGGAACTTGAGAGGCAAGCGATTGATTTTTATCAAACTCTTTACTCTCTCGATGATGTAAGCGCACAGGTCACGAGTTTACCTCGTATAGGTTTCTCGGGCTTAAGTCCGAATGAGTTACAATTTTTAAAGAAACCGTTTACATCAGCTGAAGTGGAAGTGGCTATTCGTAGCATGGGGGGTTTAAAGCTCCAGGACCTGATGGGTTTTCACCTATTTTTTATCAATAATGTTGGGAAACCATTGGAGGTTCGGTTTGTAAGTTTGTTCTCGACTTTTTTGCATCCAATGTGCTGCCTTCTGTAGTTAATAATGCACTTTTGGTTCTAATTGCTAAAGTGGAGAAACCAGAATACTTAACGCAATTTCGTCCTATTAGCATGTGCAATATTCTGTTTAAAACTATCACAAAGACGATGGTGCTTCGAATTAAACAGCTTATGCCGAAGCTAATTGGTCTAGCCCAAGCAACTTTCATACCGGGACGGCTTAGTACGAATTATATTATAATTGTGCAAGAGGTTGTTCACTCTATACGGCGCAAGAAAGGCAAGCGAGGATGAATGCTATTGAAGTTGGATCTCGAGAAAGCGTATGACCGAATTAGGTGGAATTTTCTCGAAGATACTCTTTATGCAGCAGGTCTTCCTGATGAATGGGTTTCTTGGATCCTCCAATGTGCTATGAATCCAGCAATGACTTTACTTTGGAATGGGGAACAAACCGAGGCTTTTACACCTTTGAGAGGGCTAAGACAAGGTGATCCTTTGTCAACTTACTTGTTTGTGCTATGCCTTGAACGTCTCTGCCACCAAATTGAGCTTGAAGTAGCCGAGAAAAGATGAAAACCGATTAGATTGTCTCAGGGAGGTCCCACTTTTTCTCATGTTTGTTTCGCGGATGATCTAATATTATTAACGGAAGCATCGGTGTCACAAATTAAGGTGATAAAGTCGGTTTTAGAAATATTTTGTGAGGCATCTGGCCAGCGTGTTAGCTTGGCCAAGTCCAAGATATTATTTTCTGATAATGTGCCACGCAAACTTGGGTTACAAATTAGTCGTGTGAGCAGTATCCAGCAAATGCATGATCTGGGAAAATATCTAGAGATGCCTGTTCTTCATAAGAGAATAAATAAGGAGAATTTTCAAGGCATTGTTGATAGAGTTTCCTCTCGGCTCTCCGGATGGAAAAGTCGGTTTTTGAGTTTGGCAGGAAGAGTTACTCTCACAAAATCTGTCCTATCCTCTATACCCATCCACTCGATGAGCACTATATGTCTCCCAAAACATACGGTTAAGTGTCTTGATCGCATCTCACGAGACTTTATATGGGGAAGTACTGAAGAGAAACAAAAATTACACTTTTTGGCATGGAATCGGGTGTGTATCCCGAAATCGGTTGGAGGTTTAGGGATACGTAAGACAAATTTTATGAACCTTGCCTTGTTAGCCAAGATTGGTTGGCGTCTTCTCTCTGATTCCACGAGTTTATGGGCATGTTTACTCCGGAGTAAGTACAGAGTGAATACGATTCATGAGTCGAATTGGTTAACTCCTAAGTGCACTTGGTCTTCTACTTGGTGTAGTGTTGTTGTTGCGATAAACAAAGTTCTTGCTCCGGGGGTAAGATGGGTAGTTGGTAATGGTAATCAAATTTGATTCTGGAAGGACTCTTGGCTTGGCACGGATCCTTTGTGTGAGTTAGTGGTCATGGAAATTCCTAGTTCGCTTGTAAATCTTTGTGTTGCGGACTTATGGACAAATGGGTGAGGTTGGAATTTCGACGTGCTTGCTCCTTTGATTAATGAACGCATAAAACTCACTCTTATGTCGCGGGTGGTGGATACAATAACTGGCTCTGTGGATCATTTGTCTTGGAGTGGCAATCCCGATGGCGAGTTCTCCGTGAAGTCAGCGTATAAGTTTCTTGATCATTCCGGGAAATTAGGAACGAATTCTTCTGGGTTTTACTCTCGTGTGTGGTCTGTCCAAGCTCCGGAAAGAGTACGTGTTTTTCTATGGCTTGTCTCGCATCAAGTTATTATGATGAATGAAGAGAGAGTACGTCTTCATATCGATACAACTATGGTGTGCACAGTCTGTCGATCTGATAATGAATTGATACTTCATATTTTACGCGATTGCCCTACTATGGCCGGCATTTGGTTTCGAGCTGTTCCAACTAGGTATCGGAACTGGTTCTTTTCGAGCTCTCTTCTTTAATGGCTGTTTGGTAACCTTGGATGCTCTCGGCGGTCTGAGAATTTCACATGGAATACGTTTTTTGCACTAGGAGTTTGGTGGAGTTGGAAGTGGAGGTGTAATAATGTTTTCGGGAAAAATACGAAGTGTCGGGACACAGTTTGATTCTTGAAGGACAAGGCGAGAGAGATTAATCAAGCACATGATAATCTTTCTCGACCTAATCACTGTAATGGTCGAGTGACTAGAATGATTGGATGGATTGTACCGAGGGAGGGCTGGATACGTTTGAACACGGATGGGGCATCCCATGGAAACCCAGGCCATGCATCAGCTGGTGGAGCTCTTCGGGATAACACGGGGAATTGGTGCGGTGGTTTTGCAGTTAACATTGGTATATGTACGGCTCCTCTAGCGAATTTTGGGGCGTATATTATGGTTTGTGTACTGCATGGGATAGTGGTTATCGTCGAGTTGAGTTGGAGGTAGATTCGAAGGTAGTGGTGGATATTCTACAGACAGGGATTGGTGACACTCACCCCTTCTCTTTCCTGGCACTGTTGTGCTATAGTTTCTTCTCTAGGGACTGGCTAGTCCGGATTGTTCATGTGTATAGGGAAGCTTATCGTCTTGCCGACGGCTTAGCGAACTACGCGTTTTCTTTACTTTTAGACTTTCATTCTTTTGTTGAGGTTCCAATTTCTTTATTGTCAATTCTTGATGAGAATCATCGCGGTTTAATCCAACCTAGAACATTTGTTTATGATTATTTTAGTATGAATAAAAGAAGGGGTCCTGTCCCTTTGTTCGACCCAAAAAAAAAATCATATTTTCTGTTTGTGATATTTAAGTAATCAAATGAGATAGCGTCAACAGTATCAGACGCAAACAAAAGAAAGGTCAACAGTTAATAATGTTAATATGTATAGGTGTCTAAGCTCCCAACTACACACCACAAATGACATTTAATACACACAACACACACCTCAATGTTCATTTTGGTTTTAAATACCAACAAACTCACCAACAAGCTAAACACTAAAAGCAAACGAGAAAGAAAGAAAGAAAGAAAGAAAATATCTGATAATGAAGGATCTTCATCTTCATCTCTTTCTCGTAACCATGATGGTGGTTGCCTCCATCTCTGCGGCTGCACCGGCGGCTCCAGCAGGAGGAGGACCTTTAGCTGAGCAATGCAGTCAGGATTTTCAAAAGGTGACTTTGTGTTTGGACTTTGCGACCGGAAAGGCACCGACCCCGTCTAAGAAGTGTTGTGACGCAGTGGAAGATATTAAAGAGAGAGAGCCAAAGTGTTTGTGTTTTGTGATACAACAAGCTAAGACAGGAGGACAAGCTTTAAAGGATCTTGGTGTTCAGGAAGACAAACTTATTCAACTTCCGGCTTCTTGTCAGCTCCATAACGCTAGTATCTCTAATTGCCCAAGTACGTACGTTTCCCTTTTTATTTTCATTTTGTTGATGAAGAGAAGACAAAATAGTTTTTCTTTATATCATCTTCACATTTTTAGCTCGATCTGCTTTTGCTCGTTATAACATCTGAAATTAATGATGCTTCTAGGGGAATATATACGTTACATATTAACATGGCTTCTTAGAGACATATTTTAGGTTTTAATTAGAGAAACAATATATGCCGACGACAAAAATAATCGTTTTTGCGAAATAGAGGAGATGATGAGTGCGTATTTTCATGAACTTTTAGTACTCCTAGGTGATGCATTTATTTTTCATTAATGATTCCTTTTTGTCATAAATATATAAATACTTCCTCTATTTTTTATTAGTTGATGTTTTAGAAAAAAAATTATTTCTTTTTAGTTAATGTTTTAAGATTTCTATGCAAAATTTTTATTGCATTTTTAGTATTTTTGACTCTTTAAATTCTGCAGATTAATTTATGATTGGTTAAACTATTTTGGAATTTATAATAAACTATATTTTGTTTAGAAAAAATAGAAAAAATTTAATTAATGATTCCTTAATATGTGTGAAATGTCTAAAACATTAAGTATAAAAAAACAGAGGGAGTAATTAGTGTTTTTTGTGTTTATAACTGAAAAGCAGAAACTAATTACTAGTAATCATATATTTTAGCTATAAATACTTTAACATACTCCTCTATTATATATTTTTGATGTTTTAGTTTTTCACACCTATTATGAAATTATTAATTATTTTATTTTTTCAAAAACAAAATATGTTTTATCATAAATTCCAAAATAATTTAACCAGTCACAAATCAGTTTACAAAATTTCAATAGCCAAAAACACTAGAAATACTATAAATATTATACAGAAATTTTAAAACATTAATTAAATTGAAACAAAAAAAATTTTGAAACATCAACTATAACTAAAAGAACAACTATAACTAAAAGAGCGAAATATTTAAGTATAGAGAATCACATTTAATTCGTAGTACAATTATAGATACCACCTAACTTTCCCACAGTTAATTTGTAGGGACCCTAATTTGTATCCAATACTTTATTTATTCTCATTAAATTGATTATTATTGTTTGACTTTAACCCAAACAGATTCTAACTAAAAATAAGGAGTAATTCCGAGTTGGTATAAGGACAATTTTCGTTGAAATTAATAAAACAAAACATCGATTAACTAATAGAAAAGGATTATATTCTTGTTATGAAATCATGTTTTGTCAATCTGACATTGTTACGTGTAGCTGACGTTTAAAAACTGTGTACGTATGAACAGAGCTTCTAGGACTTTCACCGAGCTCGCCAGACGCAGCAGTATTCACAAGCAACGCCACGTCACCAACAACGGCTGCACCCGCAGGAAAGTCTCCGGTAACTCCAGCTACGTCTTCGGACAAGGCTGGATCAGCTTCCTTAAGAGATGGTTACGGTGTCGTGGCTCTAGCCGTCGCTTTGATGACCGTCTCCTTCGTCACGACCTTGCCCATGATAGCTTTGACCTGACCTCTGAGTATAGGCACATGACTTTAGGGTTGTAATGTTTCTTTCTTTTGTGAGTGTTCTTGTTTCGAGATATTCAAAACTCATCTCTTAAGTGTGTTTCTTAGTTCGGACATTTATTGTAATGAGTGAATTTCTCACGTAATCGAATCTCTTTCCACACCTAAGTAAAATTTATCCATTGTTTAAACGTATTACAAAATGGGCATAACTAAGTCAGACCACTAGTGTTTAACAGATTTGGTCAAAGTAACTTCCAAATAGTTAGTCATGACTGGAGACACAGAACTTGAGAACCTTACAATTTATCTTACAACCTACGCTCCTCAAGTCTGTGATCAGTTGTGTACAAAATCAAGAGTATAAAACCATAATCAAACCCAATCCATTCGAAATCCCGAAAGAGAACAGAGGTTTTTTCAACTATTTGGGTTTGTCTTGCAAGGCCACAGCCTCTGCAAAGCTTCTAGACATTTCCCTTACAAAGTCATCGTGGAGAGAATTTGTGGGATGTGTTGGAACATAGGCTGCAGAGAGTGTGTTAGTTTCAAGAAAAGCACGTTGTCTGGCTTTTCTGTCTTGAATCGCTCTCTGTCGCTCTTCGTAGAAGCTAAAGTCATCGAGGATCGAAGACCGCATCTCACAGCTCTTGAATATGTTTAACATCTCTATACCTTGTTCCAGTCCAACCTGCAGGCATATAAACGCAATTATTATTTCACATCTCAAATGAAGAATGTCTGTCAAATGTGTTGAAAGTATACTTATATGCTTAAAACAATGTCATGGTAAGATATTGAATATGTTCCTCGAAAATCCACAAATTTTACTACCTTGGCTATTTAAGTACACGAGAATTTATATGAAAAGTAACAGAAGTATTCTTTGGTTTCAAAGAAGACATGTTCTACGTTGGAGAGATGCGCATAGAATGGATATATAATTGCCCTCGTACTTACAAAAGATCCAAAAGGAGAATCAATATCAATGTGCAGTAATAGCAAAGTTTCATTATCTATGCAATTTGAGAATAAAAATATGACTCAGATGTCTCAAATCTGTATGCATAATCAAACCATCAAATGGAGCCTCAGGAAAAAATGCAGCAGACAAGAAGACTCTAGTTACCTCTTGGGTGTCTCTACTGTTAGTGACTGGCTTATTGTCATTGTTTTCAATTATGATGTGACGAAAGAGACTGTTAGGAACATCTTTGACAATAAGCCATTTGACCGGAAAGTGCCCTGACCATCTATCCTGTTGCCAGTACTCTACACTTGTATTGAAGTCAACAGGCCCAACCATCTCGGCCACTCCACAAAACTGGGCACTGGCATTCACCTGAAACTAAGATATTTTAGCCCTTTTTCTAGTAGGAGTTTAAGATCAATACCTAAGCGATTAAAAACCAACATAATGAGTAACATCTCAGTGGATTGAAATATGGATACACAGATATAGCTTGAGACATATTGTTATACTCCAGGTCAGTATTCATGACTGAAAAAACAAGCAAGTGTATATATCTTCCAAAGAAATTTTCAGAGTCGCAACATCCACAGCTTCAGAGCAAGTTTTGATTTGTAATGATTACCGAAAACAAAAGAAAGACAGGGCATGCCACTTCTTTTTTCTTTGCTTCACGATAGGCAGCATCCAACTTTTTGTTTCCATTTTTAGTGCTTGCCCAAACACAATACTTTATGCTCTTGTGGACATTATCCTCGCTATATGACTTAATAACGAAGAACTTTGCATCTTTAACTTGGGAGAGCAGATCTGGTTGACAAAAATGACCAACGTTATCATAAAAGATCATATTACTTTTACCCTTTAGCCTGGATGCCCTAGGCCCTCTGTTTCTCTCGGTAAGCATGGCAGGGCAGTGACAGAAGTCGCTGTAGCTTCCACTTCTTGCCTCATCAAGTGGTGGCAAATTATAATCAATCTCCCAAGTTGGAATAGAAGAGGAAGCAGAGAGAAAACCACTTTTGCATTGAACATTAGCTTGCTCTCGGTAACTTAAGCTTGCAGCAGATTCAAAAGGATCATGCAAAACTCTATGTGGTTGACCCTGCATATATTCATCAATTAGATCCACAGAACTTCACTAAGCTTCGTTCGTTAAAAGAGGTCGGACATATGGGAGAACTAGACAAATGGGAACAAAAAATTAAAAAGCATTATAAGTGTATAGGTTACAAGAATCTGATTTACTTTAAGCTGTACACATGTAAGGAAAACTCCTTGAGTTGCAGATGTAGTGATTATAGAAACTAACCATATTGAAATCATTTGCAGATAATTTCGGTGAACCAAGGTGGTCCATATATGTTCTGGTAGAGGCCATTGGAAAATAAGGTTTTTCGCCATTGAAGGGGTTGAGACTGGGACACCTCGGTTTTCCAAATGAATTATTTCTCAAGCCAAATTTTCCCATAGAACGCATTATATAATCAGTCTCACTACTGTTTCTTTCATCTGCATGCCCATCAAAATGTCTAAAGTTCGCCTGAAACATGTGAAATTCTGGAGAAACATGAATATTCTCTGGGACTGCATACTGCTGATTTGATGACTCAAAGGGAACAAAATGTCTTGAATCATCAGCGTAGAGGGCACCATACAGCTGCAATGATTATCAATTTTTGGTAGAATTAGATGGCTCCTATGAATTTGATGGCACACACCATTACCACGGCAAGAAGACAGTTCATTTAGCATGCCATCAATTGAATAAAAAATATGAAGACATCATAAACGGCAAATATCATAAATAAGTAGGAAAGAAGACATAGTTTAGATGATTTACGCACAGGATAAAATTTATCAAAGCTTGGAACATCTGCATGTGGGTGGTACGACCTTGGAGTATCAGCTGCATTTTCATATTCTGAGAAAAACAACGGCATTAATGAGAAACAAGGCAAAGCAGAAACACACGAGTGGTACAGATATTCATGGAGACATGGACATATGGCAATGTTTCCTATAGCAAGCAGTTCTCTGGTGAAAAATTATGGTCTAAGAACATAATACAACAGTGGTAGTATTTCTTCTCTAACAACCATAATCAAGTTGCGCATGGTTTTTGTTTTTGTCAAAATAAGGAATACCATAAGAAAGAAAACAAAATAAAGTTCACAACAAGCAGAAAATTAGTGATAATCACACACTTAAATAAAGTTAAAAGTTAGAGAGCTGATGAAAGTATCATATAGGTCTAACCTCCAATGTGAAATGATTCTGGTTTAAAACCTGATGAAGTTGCAGAAAAAGCATTACCATACAAAGGACGACTGCTACTCGTGTCCTGTGAAACCTTAACACAATGTCATATTGGTGCTAGCTTACATTATAAACCAAAGCAATGGCATTAACCAGTTACCTGATCTTGGAGAACACTCTGGTTAGTAAATAGCCTCTCTATCATATCCGTTTCCAGCATGTTTAAGCCCTTAACTGAACCTGAATATCGAAAGGAACCACAATCAAGTATAAGCTACACACAAAAAAAAAAAAAAAGAAAAAAAAAAGTGAAATGGAGGAATCCAACAAAGCCTAGTAAGTGGAAGAATCCCTAAAACAGGACAAGGCTTTGGAAATCACAACCACAAGAAGGGGCAAAATTCATCAATTGACATAGTATTCTCTTGGGTCAGAGTGACGAAAAAAAAAACTCTTTAACCCCACGAGAATAAAATAAAGAAAAGGTTCGAGAAAAGAGAATCCACGAGGCTTACCAGTAGGAGGAGGAAGCCAGTCTGTGCTTCGATAAGAAGCGGCCATAGAAAAAATTAAGCCAATCGGAGGTAAAAGGAAGAGAGACGATGTTGTTGATAAGTTACGAAACAGGTGAGAATCTGTTGTTTAAGGAATGAAAGGTGTCGTCGAGAGAGGTGTAGAAATGGTCGAATTTGACGATTTTTTCAGAGTTTGGGTTAAGCATGGAAATATTCCCAATTATTGATTTTAAAATATCACTCACTTAATTTGAGATCATTCTTAATAAAGTTGATTCGTGACAACAGAGTATTTATTATTGGGTGGTTTAATAAGCGAATGCGGATGCATGTGAATATAAATCACAAAACGTATTAGTAAACCATTTATTCAGAATGATGCAACACTAAAACTGAGTGTCTTTTTAAAACTGAGTGTATTTTCACGCAACATATTTTTATGCTAATCGAGAGGATTTGAAGAATTGATGTTAGAATCATTTACTTGTTAGAGCTTTTTAAGCCCAAGATAAAGAAAAAAGAATGATTTAATTGACGCATGTTTTTGTTCAGAGACCAACATCTGTTAGAGGGATAACGTTAACTTATGACCATCTACTAGCTCAAATATCAGATATAGCACGGCTAAATTTACTTCTAACATGTGTTTTTACCAATCAAATTATCTGTTATTTAAGTTTATTTCGAGTCAGATTTATATGATTAACTCATTAAATTAAGAGATAGTTTTCTTTACATACGGATTTTTTTTTATAACAAATAACGTTAAAAGGTCTACCAAATATAAAGTACACATGACGTTAAATTACACACAAACGCTATGAGGCTATGACATTCGTCCGATTCTTATTTTAGTCAAATCAATAAAATATTTAGTTATTCCATTATTATTTTGTTGTAGATTAGAAGTTGTTATCTTTTTATTATTATAAGTTGGGTTTGATTTTCAATTAATAACAAATATTATATCAATATAGTTTAAATTTTTTAGTTGAAAAAGAATTGTAATTTTTTTAATAAAAATCAATCTTATGTGTATATATTCTTCTTTATACGTGAGAGTATATATATATATATATATATATATGTCCATTGAGAATATGACGTTCTCATTTGTATTAGATCGTTGTTTGTAGCGTAAGAATATATTGAAAACTTTCATATGTGTTTAATTTCATTATATAATTAAGAAAAGGAAATTTATTTCATTATAGTTTTGCATTGAACATTATAGTTTAATTTCATTATAGATTTCTTTACATACGGAATATTTTTTTTATAACAAATAACGTTAAAAGGTCTACCAAATATAAAGTACACATGACATTAAATTACACACGACGCTATGAGTCTATGACATTCGTCCGATTCTTATTTTAGTCAAATCAATAAAATATTTAATTATTCCATTATTATTTTGTTGTAGATCAGACAAGTTGTTATCTTATTATTATTATAAGTTGGGTTTGATTTTTAATGAACAACAAATATTATATCAATGTAATTTTAATTTTTTTAGTTGAAAAAAGAATTGTAAATTTCTAAACAAAAATCAATGTTATGTGTATTGTTGGAGGTAGATACAAAATTCTATTTTGTTCTACGGAAAACAACTGGTCAAATGCTAAGTTATAATCTTATTGAAATCATCAAAGTCTCTTCTCGGAAAAGTCCCTAAAACTTGACAAGAAGTCGGATAACACTTCAGCATACAAAAAATAGAAATTTTCTTATTCCGACATAGAAAATTACCGAAAATCTAGCATAAATTTTCTTGATACGATCTTATCAATAGAATTGTAAATCTTCTTTAATTATATCTACTCTGTAACCGCCTCTATGTTCTGTAAATAGAGGAGCAGATACTTCGAAAGGGGGATCGACTTTTTGACATACATAAAGCTAATAAGAACACTTTATTCAACAATTATCTCTACTCGTCAAAGTAAACTATTTTTGCTCAAATCCATCTCGCAAGTGACCTTGCCCATTCTTTCCCTCTTTTTAATCAGGAATCGTGCACTCTAGAACTCGTTGTGCTAGACTTAGTTCCAACAGTTGGCGCCATCTGTGGGGAAGATATCGAAGGACATCTTCACACAAGCAAAGAAAGCTCTTAGCGAGAAAAGATGGTCGAAGGCGAAATCACCATCAATTCACCAAAACGGAGGGAACCTCACCCTCAAGAGCACATTGACCTAGCGAACAGGTCATCTTTGAATTTAACTCAGACTTAGGAGGAGAATCACGAAGAAACTCGCAAAGACACTGATCTTCCTGCACCGCATCCAGGATCACCGTCACTTAGAACATTAGTGCACAATCTGATCGCACAACACGAGGCTTCTGATCGAAGAAACGCAGAGAGATTTTACAGAATCAAGTCTCGCATGAATGAGAGTAGTCTCCCAACTACACAGGTCAATGGGCTGCATGGAGAAGTATTGGCCAGTGTGCAAAGGAACCTATTTGGAGGAATATCGAGTCCGCAACCAGTGAAGAGCTCGGTACAAGAGAATTCTCTAATGCAAAGCATGCCTGGACAGCATCCCCCAACGACTTTAGACGCTGCAACTATATTAAAAATGATGGACGACAAGAGGTCAAAATTCTATCAAGCTACCAGCTCGACACCCGAGATAAGAAGAATCCTAGCTCAAGCTCAAAACTCACCATTCGCACCAAAATTGAGATGAGTCTTAGTGAACAGAGGGTTACGACTTCAATGCCCTTTATACGATGGAAACTCGGATCCAGTAGAGTTTATAAGTGTCTTCAACGTCATGATGAAAGGGACCAACTACAGCCTAGATCACAAAGACGCAGCCTACTATTAGCACTTTGCTGAAAACTTAACCGGCGATGCTTTGGTATGGTTCACTAAGTTGCCAGCTGGGTCAATCAAGAGCTTCAACAAACTTGTCGAGTTGTTCATGAAGCAATATGCCCTACTCATTAACCAGGACATCTCAACAGCCGAGTTGAGATCCTTGAGGCAAGGTTTTGACGAGCCCCTGAAGTTATACCTCGGACGCTTCAAGAAAATCCTGACGAAAGCTAAAGTCAGTGACGACATGACCGTGAAGCTCTCCGAATTGGAATGGTAACCGATGCAGCTCTAAAACAGGATCTTTTCATAAATCAGCCTAGTAAAATATCAGACGTTCTCTATAGAGCAACAAGACATGCAGATTATGTGGAGGAAAAGCAAAATCCTCGCCCAAAACCAAGAAGCGTAGCGAAACTCGGTAACAAAATAGCCAAAAGAAGGGCATTATGAGTCGAGACAACATAATAAAGGAAAAACGACTCTGGCAACAGCCTTCCAAGTTGGAGAGGGCAGTAACCCTCGTGGAAAGTCATTCACCAACACCTACAATCGAACCAAGTACTGCGCGTTTTACAACAAAGCAGGTCATTCGACTTCAAAGTGCGAGCAATTGCAAGCATTCCTCGCTGGAAAATTCAATAAGGGGAATTGAAGGTTTTTGAGGAAGACTCAGAAGTTTAAGGCGCAAAACAGAACGAAGCCGAATTGCGTGAAACAGCTTTCAAGTTAGCAAGTCCAAAGGGCGACACATCGAAAAGAGCCAAGCAACAAAAATCAGTCAGGGACAACACCGAGTTTGGTGACCCATGAGTTGTTGTTGGTGTAATCATGGGTGGATTACAGTTCTATGACGATACTATCTGTTCGATAAAGAAATACGAGTAGAAAATTATTGCTTTGGTTAGTCTAGAACATTTAGGGAGAATATGCGGACAGTAGACTCGGAAATAACATTCACGGTTGAGGATGTTAAAGGAGTTAGTTTTCCGCACAATGATCCCATAGTCGTCAAAGTTCGAGTTACCGACTGTGATGTTTCATGAATTCTCATCGACACTGGGAGTTCAGTGGATCTGATCTTCAAGGAGACTTTAGACAAGATGGCGTTTCAGATGTTCAACTCAAACCCGTGGTCACAACTCTTACTGCATTCGATGGAAGCACAATCAATGCAATCGGAACGGTGACACTAATAGTCCGAGTTGCGAGAATCACTCGATTGATCAAGCTACTCATTGTAGATAAACCACCAATCTACAACATGATCCTGTGAACGCCCTGGATACACGTGATGAAAGCTGTTCCATCCAGCTATCATCAATGTGTTAAAATTCGGACAAGTGAAGGAGTTTACTCACTTAAAGGAGATCAAAAGATGTCTAGAATTTGCTTCATCGCCGAGTTAAAGTTACGGAACAAGTCATGGACATCAAGCGACATGCCTTGAATCAACCCGACAATCGCAAGTCACAGGCTGAATGTCGATTTGACATACAAGCCAATCAAGCAAAAACGAAAGAAGCTCGCACAAGAGAGAACGAAGGCCATAATTGACAAGGTCAAAAAGCTAATTGAGATCGGATAAATCGCCAAAGTTCAATACCCGGAATGGCTAGCCAACCCGGTAGTCTTTCCAAAAAAGAACGGAAAATGGCGAGTGTGTGTCGACTTTACTACCTGAACAAAGCCTGCCCTAAGGATAGTTTCCCATTGCCGAGCATCAATTGAATTGTCGAGGCAACTGCAAGGAATGAACTTCTTTAATTTAAGGACATTTTCTCGGGATATAACCAGATTTGGATGCATCCGGACGATATGGAAAAAACTTCATTTATCACGGAGCAAAGAGTCTATTGCTACAAAGTCATGTCATTCGGGTTAAAGAATATGGGAGCAACCCTATCAACGGTTGGTGAATAAGATGTTTGCCGACCAACTCAGGCAAACAATGGAAGTATACATAGACGACATGCTGGTCAAGTCGTTAAAGGCAGAAAATTATGTCGATCATTTAGCCTGTTGCTTCCAAAAGCTGAACGAGTTCTAGATGAAGCTTAACACGGCAAAATGCACTTTTGGGGTGACCTTAGGGGAATTCCTTGGATACATACTTACTCAAAGAGGAATCAAGGCTAACCCAAAACTGGTCACAACAATCCAAGAATTACCTTTTCCGAAGAATAACTAAGAAGTACAAAGACTGACAGGTTGTAAAACAGCTTTAAATCATTTTATATCCCACTTAACAGATAAGTGTCTCCCATTCTACAACTTGCTGCACATAAATAAGGACTTGAAGTGGGATGAGACTTGCGAGAAGACTTTTTTGAGTTGAAGGATTATCTTTCAACACCACAAATCCTTGCGAAACCTAAAAATAAAGAACCATTGTACTTATAAATTACAGTTTCTTCATCTGCGGTGAGCGGCGTGCTAGTTCGAAATGACAGAGGAACTCAACACCCGATCTTATACATCAGCAAGTCATTAACCAAAGCAAAGTCCAAATACCCGACTATAGAGAAACTCGCATTAACAGTAGTCAGCTCGGCAAGGAAGTTGCGATCTTACTTCCAGTCTCACACTGTTATAGTATTAACGAATCATCCACTATGGACAACACTACACTGTCCAAATCAATCAGGACGACTAACCAAGTGGGCGATCAAATTAAGTGAATACAACATCGAGTTTAAAGGACAAACAAGTGCGAAGTCTCTGATCTTATCTGACTTCCTAATCGAGCTATCCCCCGATCTTGAGCCTCTAGAATCGGAAAAAGCCCTTCAAACATGGAAGATATACATGAATGGATCTTCGTCTCAGCATGGCTCGAGAGTGGCCATCTGACTAGAGAGTCCAACATGCAAAGTTTTAAAGCAGTTATTCCGATTTGCATTCTTGGCATCTACCAACGAAGCAGAATACGAAGCATTGATCGCAGGAATAAATTTGGCCAAGGAAGTCGAAGCAACCGACAGTAATTGCTATTGTGATTCCCAACTAGTTGTTAAATAGGTTAACTGGGGCTATGACACAAAGAACAATCGCATGGAAGCTTGTCTAAAAATAATTAAAGAATTGGTTAAGGATTTGAGGTTCTTGATCAATAAAATCTCTAGATCCGAGAACACCTCTGTCGACAATCTAGGAGCTCTTGCATCCACAACAGACCCTATCTAGAGACGGAATAATTCTAGTGGAAGTATAGATCACCCGAGTATAAGCTTACCAAAAGGAGACCTCGAATTAGTTTTTCCCATAGACGGCATTCATGATGAATTTAATACCAAGATGACAGATGCCAAGGAGACTTGCAAACCAAAGCTTGACTGGCGAGATGAGATCCTCGCATATATCCTTAACGGCAAAACGCTAGAAGATAGAGGAGCCGATCATTATTTCAAAGCCAAGTGTGGTTTCTATGCCCAAGTCGGTGAAAAGCTTTATCAAAGGAGTACGAACGGAGTATTACTTACTTGCACTCAGTTACTATTGGCCAACTATGGTGAAAGATTATGCTCAATACACGACTAAATGTGATAAATGTCGGTGACACATGCACATTATCCATGCCTCTACCGAGGCACTAACGTCAACAATCATGCCTTATCCATTCATGAGATGGGCAATGGATATAGTCGGGCTATTACCATCATCTTGACAAAAGCACTTCATGCGTGTCATAACGGATTATTTCTCAAAGTGGTTCGAAGCAGAGAATTATTCTCAGATCAAGGATAAAGACGTGATCAAATTTGTATGGAAGAATATCATCTGTCAACATGGGTTACCTTACGAGATTGCGACAGACAACAGATCTCAATTCATCTCGGCGAAGTTCACCAACTTTTGTGTCAGGTGGAATATCCAAGTAAGCAAGTCGACTCTTCGGAACCCACAAGGAAACAGTCAAGCAGAGGCCACAGATATACAAATTCTTGATGGTCTGAAGAAAAGGCTTTCCGAAAAGAAGGGAAGTTGGGCATCCAAGTTGGATGGCGTGTTATGGTCATATCCTACTACACCTAGACGCTCATCTGGACGAACTCCATTTTCTCTTTCTCATGGAATGGAAACAATGGCTCCAGCCGAGATAGCTGTACCAACTTTACGCCGTGAACGTTTCTCCAAAAACAAAGATTCCAACAACGATGCTATGGAAAACAACATTGACGACTTGGAAGAAGAACGCGATAAAGCACTTCTCCGAGTACAGAACTATCAACAACAAGCTGCAAAGTACTACAATAAGAAAGTAAGTGGAAGACACTTTACGGTAGGGGATCTCGTACTTTGAAAGGTGCTTGAAAACACGGCTGTTTTTAATGCTAGGAAACTTGACGTAAATTGGGAAGGGCCATACGTTATTTATGAGATCATGAAACCATGAGTTGACAAGATCGATACTATGGATAGAGCAAAAATTCCATGAAGCTGGAATTCCATCAACCTGAAGTGATACTACTATTGAAGAGTCGCCAACTCGGCGAACTATATGCGTTACTTAACGCATTCTTATTTATTTAAGTATTTACTAAGAACTATGTCTTGGTTTGATCCCTTTGGGGTACGTAGGTAGACTTCGAGTCCAGCTAGAACTAAATAAAATTTTCACAAGTCCCTTCTCGGTTTCAAAAAAAAAAAGGGTTACACCCTAAACACTCAAAAATACGAGGTCAAATTCTCACAAAAACAAATGCAAGTTATCTTGCCCTTTTAGCCGAACGCTAAAACCTCATAGAGTCTTAAAACCTCACGAAGTCTGAAAACCTGGCCGAGTCTAAGCCTCGAAAAACATCTATAAGAATCTAGTTCTTATCTTCTTTCGAGTCTAAATCTAAAAAAATATCTATAAGAATCTAGTTCTTGTCTTCTTCTGAGTCTTAAAACCTTGCCAAGTCTAATCCCGAGAACCTAGTTCTTATCTATAAGCCGAGTTTCAAATCTCGACGAGTATAACCTCAAAAAACTTAAATGAGAATTCAATTCTCACTCCTAATCCAAAAGACAGTTTTCAGTTGTCTCAAGATCAAGTTCTCATAGCGCTAGCGGAGCCAAAAAATTTCACAACTATGATATGGTCTTTGGCAAAGACAAAAGATATCCTCATATAAGCCGAGTCTAAATCTCACAAAGTCCCTAAAGTATCGCTCTTATTCAAAGTCGAGTCTTAATCTTGCCGAGTCCCTAAAGTCTTGCTCTTATTCATAGCCGAGTCCAAAACTCGCCGAGTCCCTAAAGTCTCGCTCTTATCAAAATCAAGTCTAAATCTCTCTGAATCTCTTAAAATCTTGAGAACCCTTTGATAAGCCAGGTATAAACCCTGCCGAGTCTTAAAATCACTCCAAGTCTTAGAACCTCGCATCACTATAAGTCGAGCCAACTAAATTCCGTATAAGCCAAAGACCCCAAATCATAATTAGCTGAGTTCTGGAAACCTCACTAAAAGTAGAAACTTTGAATTTTCAAAAAAAGAAGAAGTAAACGAAACAACAAAATTTATAAACTTTAACGTAAAACAATTTTTTACAAACTCCACCCGTATAAGGGACAAATTTACTATTACAAAAATGATGATAAAAAGGAAAATAGTTAAACAAGGGCACCAGTCTTGGCTTGCTCTACGACATCTTTATCCTTCTCTATTAATTTCTCCTTTTTAGCTACCTTTTAAAAAAAATCTCTGTTTGAGCCATGCCAGTCGAAACTCTGAATCGAAATATGGACAATTTCAAAATTCCTTATACTAACTTTCGGGTATTCCCTAGTTTCAGGATCAACCACTTTATTTGGATCCGTTCTAAATGACAATACCTCGTTCCAAGCCAAAGTCGGATCCTCTAGGGGAGAGGACTCACAAAATTCAAGAGACGGAATAGTCAGGTCATCACGATTTAAATTCATGACAACCTCATTTGCAATATCCGCCATGGTCCTCGCAAGACCCGAAGCCCCAAACGAGATAATCTCAGAGTCTATTGAGACTTTCCCTTTCAACAGACGCTACAAAAGGTTGTCATAGCCACACATTTAAGCGTATGACAGGCGTGCAGATAGGCTGGAATTCAAGAATTCAAAACGATCCGAGATCTTCTTGAAGCGTTCGGCCAAGGATGCTGAAATTAATACTTCAAACAACAAAAGGCCAAAGATATACAACCTCACATTTGAAGATGCTAGCACCAACATGGAGGAAGGTGATCACAGCCTTTTGCTTCTCGGCCGCCTGAAAAGTCGTATCTCAGAGGTTAGTAGTGGACTTTGAGGCATCCTTAAGAGCAGATATCTCCTTTCCAGATCTTGAGCACTCCACCTTGAACTCAGGCGTAACTCGAGATAAGTCAGTCTGGACTACCACCAAGGACAATTTTGCTTATGCTGCTTCACGACGAGATTCCTCTAATTGCTTAAGCACTTCATCGAGTCGATGAGAGCTTTCAGCACCAGCAGACATAGCCTTCTCTTTCCTAAGAAGAACTGAGTTCACCTAGCAATCAACTAAAAAAAAAGGGGGCAAGTTAATACAGGAAAATTGGAAGCAGAACAAATCAGATAAAGATAAAAAAGGGGGTTCACCGAAAACACCGACTTTGCCGTCTCAACATACTCCTTCTTGTTGAGCAACTCAGGAACATGAGGAAAGTCCTCGATAGTCTTCTTGAGAAAGCGCATTAAGTCGGCCCTTCCTAACTCGGAATCTTTGATTGGGGCCGACTCTTCTACAGCATATGAAAATCGGAAATCTCTAGAAGATTTGCTCATTTTACTCAAAGAGACTTCGAAAAGAGGAGAAGTCTCCTTACGTTTAGCCACTCTCTTCTAAGCAGCGTGGACAACAACATCCTGACCTAGTATTACCGAACAACATCTAATCACCTCGTCGCCTAAACGCTTTGCAAAAGGGATTTTTTGAAATAAGTTACCTTTAACGATGAATTCAGATGTCGACTTCTTCTTCTCGGCCTTTTTCAGCACCGAGGGACTAGAAGGAGATTTGAAAGATTCCAAATCCTTAACTTTGACCAAAGCTTTAGACTTCCTCTTAATAGAAGTCGGGGAACTTATAAAACCCGTGCAAACCTAATTAGAAAAGTTAGCCATAACCTCATCAACTTGAATATCAACTTTGCGAGACTCCAAGTTGATAATCGAAGCCTTAGGTGTTTCAATTGGCTGCCCACGGTATCCGAATCCCTTTCTGGAACAGAGTCGGAAGGCTGAGAAGTGCCAACTTCACCAGAGGGAGCTGGATCACTTCCTAAGATGGCATCCAAACTGACAAAGATGTTGGGCATAGCAAAATCATCAATCCCCATGTTGACATCAAAAACTCCTAAAATGAGGGCAAACATTAGTTAGACAAAAAAAATTTGAAACTTTAAAGGCGAAACTCATAAACAAAGAAGATAACAGATTACCCATTTGATAACGAGAAGCTGTTCTCTAAAGGAGACCCTCTGCCAAAAGTTTCCAATCAAGACGAGGAACACTGAAGAGACGGTCTCGAAGTTCCTGGAAGTTGGATGGTCGAGAACGTGCGAAAGGCAACGGATGTTTCACTACCGAAAAAAATAATAATTATAAGGACACGAGTGACAAAAGCTAGTAGATCATTACAAACACCTAGAAATCTACCAGGGGCTCTCGTCCAAGGAGAAAGAAATTCCAAAGGTCTTAACGGACAAAAGACTTTGCTGGGTAAAACAAAAAAGTAACAACTTTTCCAACCCATAACTTTGCAAGTGAGGTTATCCAAAAACTGATTACCAGCTTTTGACCTAGCAAAAAAGGTCCCCTCTGAAGCCTTAATCTCACAAAAGTCGATTAACTCTTCAAAAGGACGAGTTAAGACATTGACTCTAGCTTCACTACCTAAAATTAATGCTCCGGCGATATTTGCAACTCTAGCAGCTCCAAAATGAGTCATCGCGATCCTTCAGGCAAAGCAATATCGAGGAAGCAGATCCGGAATTGAAAACCACATTTGATTTCCGTAAACTACTAGTCATAAATGGCAATATAACCAGTGTGGATGGTGAGCTCCCTCATCTTGGGGCGTATCGAGAATAACTTTCTAACCTCCTCGAGTTTATAATGGATGGACCTATATGAAGCCCATCTTACCAATCATATAAATCACTATCAGGACTATTCACAAAATACATCCCTACATCATCATGGGTTCTACTAGTACTAGAAGCGGAAGAAAGATTAGAGTCGGCGAACTCATAACTAGAGCTGCAACTACTTCCCTCCATCTCAGCGAAGCTTTGTTTATAAAAAAATAATAAAGCAACTCGGCAAAAGTAGAGAGAGAAAGAAGAGAGAGAAGTTACCTCGATAATTTTGGTTGGAAGTAGAGGTTAAAGAAAAGGGAGCGCTATTTATAATGGAAAAGCATAACCTGGATCGACGCGCAATGATACTCACACAAAACTGAAGTGATAGTTCGAATAACCCTGTCACACACTGACACGTGGACCAAAGATTTTGGAAGCTGGAAAACCTCCCAACTCCAAAATTCTGCGCCAAAATTTTCCGATTATGGGGGGACAATTATTGGAGGTAGATCCGAGATCCTACTTCGGTCCATAGGAAACAATGGTCAAATGCTAAGTTATAAACTTATTGAAATTATCAAAGCCTCAACTCGGATATCTTCATCAACGAGAAGTCGGATGACACGTCAGCATGCAAAGAAATGAAAATTTTCTTATTCCGACATGGAAAATTTCCGAAAAATCTAGCATGAATCTTTTAGATACGATCTTATCAATAGAATTGTAAATCTTCTTTAATTCTATATACTCTGTAATCACCTATATGATCTATAAGTAGAGGAGAAGATCCTATGAAAGGGGGATCAGTTTTTTGACATATATCAAGCTAATAAGAACATTCTATTCGGTAATCATCTCTTCTCGTCAAAATAAACTACTTTTGCTCCTATCTATGTCACAAATGTCCTTGCCCATTCTTCTCCTGTTTTTAATCAGGAATCATTCACTCTAAAACTCGTTGTGCTATATCCAGTTCCAACATGTATATATTCTTCTTTGTACGTGAGTATATATATATATATCCACTGAGTATGACGTTCTCATTTTGTATTAGATGGTTGTTTGTTAGCGTAAGAATATATTGAAAACTTTCATATGTGTGTAATTTCATTATATGTTAAACAAAAGAAAATTCATTTAATATAGCTGTAGAGCCGGACCCATATTTTATGGTCCTTTCAAAAAAAATATATATATATATATATAGAAAAACTAATATATAAATAAAATTTAGGAGAAACCTCGGATATCTGTTTGAATGTTCGGCTTGAACGGTTTGACAATAAATTCAATTTTGGATGCCCACCCGGAATTATTGCTTGGGTGGAGCATATGCTTTTTTTTATCGCATGACGACGATGAAGAGATCTGCCAATCCTGAAGCTGAGGAACACCCATGTCTGGTTTGCATGTGAATCTGGCTTTCGATCACTTACTATACTCTTTGTTATGTTTCGCCCTGAGCTTTCAATCTGATTGTCATCATGTGCGTGATGCAGTTCAAGAAAACCTCATTACAACCGAACACATTTCTATGTTGGAGCAGGACCAATAATATTGTTAACAACTATGTTTTTAAAAAACATCTCTTACCTTTTTTCTCTGTAATATTATACATCAAAGTTGCATAATTAAATTTTTAAGCATTTATTTTTTATAGATAACATAGTCAATCAATTTAATTCTATAGTTTTATTGATATCCTTATCATCTATCTTTGTCATGTTCTCATTCTCTTCTTGGTTTTCATAGTCAGTTTTAATTCCATATTCTTTGTCATTGTCAAAAGTCTCACAATAATCCTTATGAACCTGATCTATTTAATCAACATCACCATATAAACAAAACTTTGTTGTTTTTAAATACCTAAGAAGAGAATTGAATTGAGATTTTAGTGATTTTTCAAGTCTTTTCTTATTTTCTCCTTTTTAGCTTTAGATGAATATATCCTTGATGAACTCATATTTCTGTAGAGAAAAATATATATATATATATTCAATGATTAAAATCCTACATAAAGATAATATATATGTATCGAATGATGTAATGGTTTGATTTCAATAAGAAATATTTGTCACAAAAAATAATAAATATACAAATTAAAAGTTTTATCTTAAACAATCTCTGAATTGTTTTTAATAATCGTATCAATCTTTTTCTTGTATGAAAAAGGGGTAAACATGTAGAATAATTGCGACAAAAAAATGTGGAGAAGACAAAAAAAGTTTTATATTCCTTTCATTAATTTTATATAATATTAGCATCTCAAAATTTTAGGACCCTTAAAATAACTTGATATAACTTATGCCTCGGATAAAATATTCATATTCATCAGATATTCGAAATTGTATATGATATTTTATCCAAAAACAGATATTCGGGCAAAACGGATATAAATATGGATAGTAAATTTTGGGATTTGACGGATACAGATACGAAAATAAATAATATGGATATTGGGTCTAGATATCTTGATATCCATATATATAAATTTTTTATATACTTTTATTATATTTTATGTTTTTAATACCAAAATTTATAAAAAAAGTTGTTTTTTGTTTTGATTTTTTTTAAAACCAATTATTCTTTTTCAACATTATTTATTTATTTTTCTTGAAAGAAACATATATTTTTTTCATTTTTTAGAAAAGTTTATTTTTGGGTACAAAAATTAAATATAGATTTATGTGTTCTGTTTTCTTACGGATATTCCTTTTCCGGACATCCATAATTTTTGGACACAAATATGGATACGAATGTCATGGATATGACAGATACAATCACCAATATCTTTAAAAAGTCTGATATACGTATATTTTACAGAGATCTATTAAAGTGTTAGATTTTTAAGACAATGAAAAGTTATTATCATGGATCACTTATAAGATATTTTGAATATTCATAAATTTCATTGCTTTTATATATAGACGTTTTATAAAGTTAAAACTGATAAAGTCTTATTTTCTATCAAATATTACAAAAAAATTAAATAATTTGGTTATATATATAGAGAATTAGTTTGACAATTCAATTATATATATTTGGTAAATGATTTTTTGAAAAAAAAGAGAAAAATATGGATTAGATTTTTTTCATTAAAACTGTCTTATAAGCTTTTTAAAATATTTATTAATATTGATAATTTATAAAAAGTAAAAAATCTTAAATAATAAAGTTTACTTTTAGTCATATTACCAATTACCAAAGACTATAGTGATGATATTAAATTCAGCTATTACGGACTTCTGGAGATCTAATTCTGAAACTTCGAAAGAAATTCATTGGATGAAGTGGAAGAAATTATGCAAACCTCAAACAGAGGGAGAGTTAGGATTTCGAGTCTTGGAGGAGTTTAATTCTGCACTCTTAGCTAAACAAGTCTAGTGATTAATAGATTTTCCTAATTCATTATTTACAAAAGTAATAAAAGACATATATTATAAAAATCAATGTCTGATGACTGTAAAGACAAATTCTAACCCGTTATACGGTTGGAGAAGTATCTCTTAAGCCCGATCACTGGTCAATAATGGTATAATAAGAAAAATTGGGGGATGGAAGGTTAACAACAGTATGGCGAGACCCTTGGATCCCTGATGTATACCCAAGAGATGCGATTAGTGTAGAACCTACTATTTACCAGATTTTACAGTCGATCAAATTATTGGACCATATCTTGGCGCAGAATCTATTAAGACTATATTTTGCTCCCACTGATGTTTAATAAATTATGGTAATTGCTATACTCGGTGGGTAAACCAGACTCTTGGAATTGACATTTTAATAAGACTGGTCACTACCAGTAAAATCTGGGTACAAAACTGAGGAGACTAATTCGTTAGTTGAGGTGGGAAGTTTAGGACCAAATTTCTCGGGCATACAAGAAAAAATATGGAAGACTGCCTGCCCGAATAAAATCTGACATTTTATGTGGCAAGCATTACTGAGATGTACTGTAGTCAAGCAGAATCTGATTAATCGGGGGATCAAATGTGACTCTAGATGTAGTAGTTATGGTGCAGAAGAGGAGAAAATCAACCATGTCTTATTGAATGCCCTCCGGCGATTAAAATTTGAGCTCTCTCGTGTATCCCCTCTGCTGTAGATATGCTTCCAGGGAATTCTATATGCTATAATCTTGACTATCTGTTTTGGCGTATTCTAGACCAAGTAGACGCCAAGATTTTCTTATGGTTAATTTGGCATATTTGGAAAGTGAGAAATAATAACTGTTTTTTTAGGCATTAGTAAGGATCCTTGTGATCTATTTATACAGGCAAAAGCAGATGTGTCAGAGTCGTCCAATGCTAGCGCTGTCTCTCGAGGGTTGAACACATTGGGATAATTAGTTCAGCTTTGGTATGGCCAGAAGTGGCTTTACCTTCCTCTAATAACCCTAGATTTATGGGGTACAGATGCTTTGTCGATGGATCATGGAAAAGCACTCAACTACACTCAGGGCTTTGATGGGTGTGTTTTGCCGACTCAGTTGAAAGTGGATGTATAGGAGCACGTGGTGTAAGGAGAAGCCTTACATTCAGAAATGGAAGCTGTACTCAGCTTGTACAGCTTAGTCCAGTTGTAATCTTCCGCAAACATCAAACTCAGCCTAATTTCGTCAAGTTGATTAGTCCACGTGGGTGGTTCCAATCTTTAGCTGCTGGAATTCATCTTGTTCAGTCCTCATATCAAGTCCATGCTAGTCCTCATGTCCGAAATTGCTCTTAAAAGATCCAAATCGCTCCCAAAGTATCTAAAAATCACTCTATATTCAAGATGTATGAAATACAAGTGTAAAGTGTGCAAACGAGCCTAAGAGGACTCTAAAATGATGAAAATGTTGTGGATATGTATGCAAAATAGACTAAATGGGATCCTAAAACATGATAAAATGCATACATATCAACTCTTTTATACTTAGACTTTGTTTGCCCTCAAGAAAACTAATAAGAATAAGCAAGAAGAAGAGATTGAAAACATAGAGAATATCTCACTTCAAACAAACAACTCACCAGACCAAAACTGTAATCTACATGTGAACCTCTATCTCATTGGAAAACCCACAATATACTTGCATCTAGGCTTAGCATTAAATTCTAAAATCCCTAATACCTAAGTTGGTCTCTAAGAACACAAATCTGGTCTCTTATTTCTAGTGGTAAGGGCCTTAAGAGAGACTATCAATCAATGATTATGTAATTCGACTTCCCTGAGCTTAACAAGATTTTAACTTCAAATTTCTAGTGGCTCTCTCTCTTATTAATTTTGACATTCTGCATTTATTTCTTTTCTTTTCGTTTTTTAGCTCTCTAAAATTGGTTTACACAAGCGTGAGATAATATGTGCTTACGCACCCTCCCAGTTGCTTCACCAAACTATATGAGAGGTGGATAGATGGATTTAAACAAGCGTGAGAGACTACGTGTTTACGCATTCTCCCAGCTGCTTCATCTGGCCAAGATACGAAAATGTGTACGGGTTTATACACACCTCTGGTTTGTTTTTAAGGCATCCTATCACTTAGCAATTCACACTTTGTCAAGAGAGGGATTTACCACTTTACAACATATCATGTTAAGCTCAAGGAAGGAAAACATTAAATGCATCTCAGGGCCCTCAATCGGCAAATTAAGTTCAGTTGGAAGGAATCAAATCAGGCCCTTTTGAGACACAACACAAGCATAGGTTTCTTAGGTGAACGATCTACCCATCAATTTTTCAAAGGGAAAAACTGCATGTCCAAAAGCTCACAGTGGTTACTAGTAAACGACCTAACAAGATTGCCCATCCTTAGCAAGATAATTCTCAAAAACACAAGTGTAAATGCATCAATCCTAAATGAATTTAATCTAGACTCAGTCCTAAATGAGTGCAAGATACATGAACACTTGTTTTGTGGAATGAATTTTCAAAAAGTTTCAAATTTTTATGGTTTTTCTATGTTTTAAATTATATGATATGCATGCAGACTCAAGTGTAAAAATTGAAACTAAGAAACACAGAACACATCATTAATCTCCTCTAGAATCCTCCCCCAAACTTAAATTACACAATCCCTTGTGTAACAAAAGTCTATAGGAAGATCCTAGACCAAGCAAACAAGATAAAACATGCAGTGGTATTTACAATGGAAGGGATGGAGTTGATATCTTTTTGGAGATCGAAGGTGGGTTTGGAGGCATTTTTGCACTAACTTGACCTTTGTCTGATCAAGTATACTCGTCGAGTTAGGCTCAACAGCTGCATAAGTGTGAAACTCAACCACATTCTGATCAAGTGTGGTGGTCGAGTTTGAAGTATATTATCTAAAATCTGCTCTACTCGACCCTCTTAACGTTCCACACACTTCTCTTGACCTGAAACACAAGAAACTACTTAAGAAACAAAGAAAAACTGCAAGAAATTGAAAGAAAATATATACAAGGATATGCATGGGGCTTCCTCCCAAGTGAGCTTGTTTATAGTCTCAAGCTCGACTCTTCACTCCCATCAGACTTGGGGTGATTCAAAGAGAGGAATGGTCATGACCAATCTGATTTAGGCTTTGCTGGGAAGAGAAGTTGCTTGACCTTAGAAAATGGCTTATGAGGCTTGCTTCTCTTGACCGTGTACTCAATAACTCAATCCACAAATCCATTAGGTTGCAGAATTATCTCAGGTCCAAGGTCCAATTTAGGTAGCTTGCCTAACACCTTAGAAGGTAATTGTGCAGTTTTGTTGCAAGCAAACAAAGATTCAAGGCTTCTCCCATCAACAACCTCTTCATACATGGGGCTCTCATGTAGTAGCCACTAGTTTTCCCACTCTTAACCAATACAACTTGAGGGAGCTTAAGAGGTTTGACGTTCAGTTGGTCCAATCGCTCAATTGAGAAGCTTTTTCTCTTAATCGTTGACCTCTTCTTTGCCTCATTGATATGGAACTTCATTTTGAGGTCTTTCATAAGGTTCAGCTCAATGGTTTCACTTCTCACATCAATTAATACACCAATTGAGGCTAAAAATGGCCTACCAAAGAGTAGTTGATCCTGTGGTTCCTTATCCATATCAAGCACCACAAAGTCTATGGGCACTTCCACATTGTCAAATTTAATAGGCAAATCTTCCAGCAAACTATAAGGCAATCGAATGGATTTGTTAGCTAAGATCAAAGAGAGCTTACAAGACTTGTAGTTGTTTAAACCCAACCTTTTAGCAAGAGAAAGAGTGATATTAGGCTGATTGAATCTCCAAGATCACAAAGACATTTGCTGAAGGTTAAGTGACCCGATTAGCATGGTAAAGTGAATGTCCCAGGGTCCTATAGGTTCTCTTGCACTACCCTCCACTGTGTGATGGCGTTGCATTCATAAGCCTCTACTCCCATACTCTCTACTTCCTTAGTTCTCTTTTTAATAGCTTCCTTCAGGATTTTCTGATAAGGAGGTATAAGTGTAAATGCATCCAAGATAGGAATCTTTAACTCATTCTCCTTTATCTGCTTGTCAAATAGACCCTTGTATTTTTCAGTAATTTCCTTCTTGAACCATCCAGAGAAAGGTAATTAAGGCTGGTATGGGAGTCAAGCTGAAGCTTTGCTATGTTCCTTTGAAGCTGCATATTTTTGGGCACCTGAAGGATGAACTCGATAGTTGTCCAATCTAGTGCTCTGGTCGAGTTTGTCTTTGGAGGCGAGATTTGACGCTGATTTTTGATCTGACCATCCTTGCCTTCCTGAACCACACTGTCCTTAGTGGATTTAGCATTTCTAACACGTATGGAAAGCTCTTTACCACTCCTTAAGGTAATAGATTGGGCAGTGTACTCCTTGGTATTTTGAATGACATTCCCTGATAGTTGCCCAAAATTCTTCACAAAGGAGGATGCTTGTTAGCTCTCAAGATACTTGAGTCTGGCATTCAATGTCTCATACTTGCAATTTAGATCATTGTGAGAAGCATCTTTCTCGGTATAAACCTCAACAAATTTCTTTGTCAATTTTGAAGCAGATGCATTATATCCTTGACATTACCTCAGGTTGTGGTTATGGCTGCTTAGGGACGTAGGCCTTAAGCTGAGCTTATAGAGGCTAGGGTGGATAGACCTCATCTTGTGGGTTAGCTACATTGGTGATGCGATATGAGAGGCTGGGGTGATGCTTATAGTTGTTGTATGACTTGTAGCCTCCTTGAATTTGCATAAAGCAACATCTTCTACTTGCTCCTCGTCCCCTTCCTGAACATGTTCAGCCTCACACAAGTGCACTTATTTTTGATGGACCAAAAGCAGCTTGTCCATTTTCTTATTTAGAGCTTTGATTTCCTTTCTACTCACTGTATCTGAATAAAGATGTACCCCTCAAATTTCGGTCATAGTCTTCTCTATACTGACCATCTGCTAGAGTAAGATTATCCACTAAGTCCCGACCATCCTCAACGTTCTTGTTAAGGAAATTGTCATTGCTGGTTGTGTCCAAGAGCATTCGGTACTTAGGGAAAACACCTCTGTAGAGAGTACTAAGAATATATTCTGTGTTGAAACCATGGTGAAGGCATTGAGATTGGTAATGCTTGAACCACTCCCATGCTTCAGAGAAAAACTCATTTTTTTTTTTTGAACAAAGCTAAATATCTCATTCCTTATCTTGGCTGTTTGAGAATTGGAGAAGAAATTTGCAAGGAAAGCAGTCTTGCAATCAGCCCAAGAGGTGATATAACCTTGAGGGAAATTCTTCTCCTAAATGTGTGTCTTTTCCTCTAGAGAGAATGGGAACAACCTCAATTTGAAAGCATCATCACTTACTCAATTCAGCATAGTGAGGCCACAAAGCCTCTCAAACTCATCTAAGTGATCAAGAGAATTTTCACTGGGCAATCCATGGCACTTGTTACCTTGTATCATGGAGATTAAACCACTCTTGATCTTAAAGTTTTTGTTTGGAATGGCAGGTGGGACGATGCCATGTCTTTGAGTGTGGATGTTGGGTGCATCACCAGCTCCAATGTGTCTTGTCCTTCTAACTTGAGGCCCATGTACAGGAGGTACTTGATCATTGGAACCTTGTGGTGTGGTGTTATCCATCTCAACATGATCCTCTTATTCAATCTGAATTATGTCCCTCTCCTCTCTAAATTCATGTGGCAACAAGTGGATGTTGTCGAGGTACCTGATCAGATTTTGATTGCTTTTGGATCTAGTCGACATGAACCAAGAAATGCAACCCAGAAAGCTGAACTTGACCTGATACCAATAAAATTTGTTGGCCAAGTTTGTGAAATCGGACTGTAAATGAAGAACTTGACCAAAAACAGATCAAGTTGTCTGGTCGAGTTTACCTGAAATTCACTAAAAACAAAGAAATGAGTGATTAACACCCACTATAGTCAAAAGTAACCAAAACTTGGTCTCAAGAGATCCAAAATTCCAAATATAACAAGTAAAACACCCAAATGGCAACGATCCCAAATTGATACAAGTATTTTAACAGTTTTTAGCAATCAATTTTTATCACACCTTAGATAATTGCAGCATAATATGTGTCAAACCAAATGGGTGTACTGCTGTCACTCAGAATTACAATGAATCTACCTAATCAAAGCCAAATCAATGAGGTATTTATCTAGCAACCTAAAACAGAGAATTAAAATGCAAATGACTAAACAAAAAAAGAACAAGGCATAACAGAGCAATAGATAAAAAATAGAGTATGAAAATCGAATATAACAATGTGCAATAGAGGGTTCTTGAGGACTGATGATCATTGATTAATGCTTAGCTAGGGATTCCAGAACTTGCTTAACAACCTATTTAGATGACCTCTAGGAAACAGATTCAAAGCAATCAAAATTACTCTCATGACTATGAGCACAATCCAAATGCAGTCAGACCTAACTTTCACTAGTGATCCATATTTGTGCTAGCATTATGAAATAATCTATTCTAGCCAATAGATACTCTAAACAATCAATCTCTTGAGTTAGAAGTGTCAATCTCATTCCTAGGTTTATTCAAGCATTTTCACAAACACCTTATGGGTGTGAAAATGCTAAGATCAGATTTCAAAATGGCCAAGATCAAATAAGCATGAATGCTACCTAAACGGAAGAGGTCTAAGAAATAAGAACCTTGGACATGCATGAAATACCTAGATCTACACTACTTTAACCCATTCCTCAAGAACCCTAATTGATCTACTCAAACTTCATCATAAAATGCTCATACCCAGAAAATGAAATAAATAACATCATGAGAAAGATAAAAGAGATGGACAAGATTGATAAAAGAAAGAAAAGCAAATACTCAATAGATCATCACCAAATCAAGTATCTAAAAGTGAATACAAGAGATAAAAAGAGATTAAAAAAATTTTAAAACTTAGTCAAATAAATAATGTAAAATATGGTGGCGGTTTGTGGGTCTAAATGGGTTTTTTATAGCGCACCTTACATAATCCTAAAAAGTCAAACGCAGAATAGAAAAGTCAACATTCTGAACGCAGAAAAGTAACTCGACCACATGTGGATAGAGTTGATGTGGTCGAGTTGTGTTTGGTCTTCAGCAAAACATCAAACTCGACCAGATTTCATAGAATTGGTGTGGTCGAGTTCCATTCTGGAAATCCGCAAACATTAAACTCTACCTAATTTGGTCAAGTTGATCAGTCTAGTTGGCAGTTCCAGTCCTTAGCTACTTGCATACGTCTTGTTCAGTCCTCAGATCAAGTCCATGCTAGTCCTCACATCTGAAATTGCTCCAAAATGATTCAAATCGCTTTCAAAGTACCTAGAAATCACTCCATATGCAAGATGCATGCAATGCAAGTGCAAAGTGTGCAAACAAGCCTAAAAAGACTCTAAAATGATGAAAATGATGTGGATATAAATATGCAAAATGGACTAAATGAGATTGCTAAAACATGTTAAAATGCATAAATATCAATTCACAAGGTGTGCCACCATGTTTATCTGTTGGGTCTAACACATCATTAAAGTCGCCACACAGTAGTCATGGGTCTTTACGTCGTACATGTATTTATTCCAAATATTCCCACAACTGAGAATACATACTTTGTAAAAGATGACCATAAACAAAAGAACAGTAGAAAAACTGTACTCCTTTATTTATCTTACAATCAAAAAGTCTAGTGGTGGCTAGATAGATACATACATCCACAAAAATATTCCAAAGTAAAGCTAGACCTCCAATGAGGCCCCTAGGTGATACAACGACATACATACTTATAATCTAAAAGAGCAGCAACATCACATACTACATTGTTAGTATTCTTTGTTTCCACTAAAAAGATTCTATCTGGATCATAAGCGTCTCCCTTGTCATTCTTGATCAATATTTCAGTAGTTAACCTCCAAAACTATAACCGATGATAACTACCACCTGGAAGGTAGAGAAATGGACGTAACCGTTCTAGAAAGAGAGATAGGGAAACATCTGACCTCGAATTTTCTTTGATTAAGTATTATCGTTTTATTTATCTTAACTCGACACTTTCATTTTAAGCGCATTATAAGCTATAGTATAAAATTAACATAAAATTCATAACTACCCTGAAAAATAGGATTAAAATATGTTTTGTTACGAAATTTATATTTATAAATTCAAAATTAATAAAGATTGAATAAAAAAATTCTAAAAAGTTAAAATTTAATAAAAACATATCGTTTATAAATTCGATCCGGTTCAGGCTTGGATTCAGTTTTCCGGATACATATATTTAGGACAAGTATTTGATATTTTGTCGGATTCAGATTATCTAATTTTGTTTTGATATTTTTGTTGGGTTCAGTTCATCTAATTCAGTTGGATATATATCAAGCTCGAGATCGGGTATATTTATATAAAAATTCAAAATTAATAGAAAAACTACAAAGCAAAAAATTTGGTTCTTGATTTGGCTTCGGTTCGGGTTTGGATTTGGTTTTTCGGATACATAGATCTAAGATCTATTTGGGTATTTTGTCGGGTCCAGTTCTTCTAATTTAGATCGATTTCGGTTCAGGTTTCGGATCTCTAAAACAACATTTCGTAAATAATATTTAAAGTATCAACATGGGTCAAACAACATAAATGAACATAGTTAAAAATACCAATCAAGACAATTAAATCCCACGTTAAAACGCGAGTATAATCCTAATTAAATATATTTTAGAAAGCCCTTTATTAAAAAAGCAATTTATATATTTTTGTTGGTCGTCAGCAATATATATATTTTAGATCTACTAGTTATATATTTTAATGTTGTAGCTATATTAAAAAAGAGTTGTTGAAAATTTAGAAAATTGAAAGAAAAAAAATTGATAATAAAGAGAGGAAAAAAAGAAAAAACAGAAAAGGGGGAAAAGCAGCGTCGTAGCGACGCAAGATTTATACAGTAAGATCGCCTCCTTCCCTTCCCATCGTGAATAAATAGAAAACAAAAACCCTTTTGCGGCTCTAAATCTCTCCCTAAGATCTATCTTCCTCATTCTCTTTCTCTAATGGCTCAGATGGATCCCGATGCCGTGGCTAAGGCTTTCGTCGAACATTACTACTCAACCTTCGACACTAACCGTGTCGGTCTCGCTGGTCTCTACCAAGAAGCTTCAATGCTCACCTTCGAAGGTCAAAAGATCCAAGGAGTCCAGAGCATCGTCGCCAAGCTCACGTCTCTTCCTTTCCAGCAGTGCAAGCATCACATCTCCACCGTAGATTGTCAACCTTCTGGTCCCGCCTCCGGTATGCTCGTTTTCGTCTCCGGTAATCTCCAGCTTGCCGGGGAAGAGCACGCTCTCAAGTTTAGCCAGGTCTCTCTCTCACTCTGTATCGCCTCTTTCTTCCGATTGGTTTTTTCCTAAATTTCTGATTGGTTGACCCTGCTGATTGTTTTCGGATTCGACGATTTGTCTCTGGTTATGATTTTAGTAATTAGATCGCTACTGTTTCCAAGTTGTCTGATAGATTTATAAGTCTGGTTCTTCCCAAGTTTGTATATTTCTTGTGACTAGGCCCTTCCAAGCATGTTGAATTGCAATTCGTTCTCCCTTGTCATGTGAACAGTTTAAACTCCAATGATATAGTTTGTTCTGACTCGTGTATGTGTGCATCAGTGCGATTTAGTATAGTCCGTAGTGCAGTATGAATTGCTTAACGTTGGCCTCCATTTAGTCTCGAATATCCTGTAACATGTGGAATCGATTTAAGAGAAATGTTCTCTCTCGGAAATTATGAATTTGTTTACCAGCGTGTAAAATGGTTTTTCAGTCTTATGCGTTTCCTAGTTGACTTTGTGTTAGGAGAGTATAAAAACCTGCTCGTCATGCTCCTGTTTCAGTCATTTAAACTTCTTTTGAAGTTCATTGAGTTCCAGACTCATCTTTTATGCATCAAGCTGTTCAGTCAATGTTATACATTGTTTGGTTTGATATCTTTGATCTTGTGTTGTTTGTTGGGCACCCTTGAGATCTTGTT
Source organism: Lepidium aucheri (assembly GCA_900406435.1). Lineage (NCBI taxonomy): Eukaryota > Viridiplantae > Streptophyta > Magnoliopsida > Brassicales > Brassicaceae > Lepidium > Lepidium aucheri. Next base: position 23,914 of record OVBA01000713.1, on the reverse strand, counting down.
CTAACACAAGTACAAAACCATCTTATTTTTGTGTGTTCCAGATGTTTCACTTGATGCCGACGCCACAAGGAAGCTATTACGTGTTGAACGATATATTCAGGTTGAACTACGCCTGAACAGAAAATCAGATTGTTAGCACACATCATTGTTGCATTTCTATACTATTTGAGCAATCTCTCTATCATTTTCCTTCTTGTCTTTTTTCGTCTTATTCCTTGATAATTTATCTTGAGAAGAGAAGAAAACCTGTCTCTCATGTATTTGGTTTGAATGGTTTGTTCATTTGTCATTACAACCTAATGACTTGATAAGACAATTTGAAATCGTTTCCAATGTCATTTGGCCCTTCTTTCATAGTGGGAATATGCTTTTCCATTCACATATATCGCTTTATCCTTTACTGTCTGATTTTGCTGAAAAGACAGCAATTTGGTGAAATTGGTGAAAAAAAAAGAACTAAAAATGATGGTCAAAGCTTGGCTTCTTAAAGAAACGAACGTTGTGTGTGTTGTGCCTTATAAAAGGCTTTGATGTGTCTAAAAATGAACTCTATTTATATTGCAAAGCTTCAAAGAGAGATTCAGCTTTCAGTGACCATCTCTATGTGAATGAAGAAGACATAAGTTTACTAATTGTAGTTGATGAGGGAACCTATTGTTGGTCGTATATTTAACTTTTATCACATTTTTGTGGGGTTGCTTCAGGTTTTTAAAAATTACATGATAAGCATAAAAGTCCGAGTCGGACGAATTTGGAAGAATACAGAAGATAATTTTGATGTAGAATCGCATGTTTTGTGAAGAAAAGTCTCCATTATTCATTCAAATTCTCTAGCGATCGATCTTTCGTTCTTAGTTGACACTAGTTTGCCGAACCGGCCAATTGATCTTGGAATGTGAACATGGTCATCATGGGTTACGAGTTTTATGCAAATTTATCATTGAAGATTAAATAACTGGTACACCAGACACTCCGAATGGGATTCGAAAAAAAAGCAGATTCCACATAGCGTTTAACCATCTCCGAATGGGGTTGTCAACTCGAGTAATTATATAATTTATTTATTTATGTTGATTTTCAAAATGATAAAATCAATTTGATTCCGTGTGTCTTTCTCCGCCTATCAGAGTCAGAAGTACTAACTCACTTGGAAAATGATATCACACGCAACAAAACACAAAGCGCCAAAAAAAAGCAAAAAGCTTGTTTGTCGTAATCTCATACTTGTACTATTCACCCGATGTCTTCGTATTCGATCATCTCTTCTTTTCTATATTTCTTATTTCTATCTTCTACGATTCACTTTTTCGCCCATCTCAATCTCCAGAAGAAAAACAAATAATAATGGATTCTTTGTCATCTTCTTCGATAAAATCCATGCTGATTCAAGCTCGAGGCTCGCTAAACTCTCGTTTGTCTGAGTTTGAGCCTCTGGTTCTCCTCTTGGCTCCGCTTCTCACTCTGTTTCTCGCTCAGATCATCGGATCTCTCTTTGGTTCTGTTCACGATAAAGGTTTGAAAGCATGTCTTGTAGGCTTTGTCATGGGATTCCTCAAGTGAGAATCTTTTACTTTCATCGATTCCAATTATTCCTTTTGGGATTTTTGATCCGTAGCACTAATAGTTTATGTGGAAAATTGAAACAGAATGATTCCCGGAGTTCAAAGTTACATAGATGCTGAGAAACAAAAGGTGGGTTGTGTTTAAATTTGCAGATTGTTCCTGTAATGGTCCTTTCTGTTTTTAATTTTTTATGGTATTTAAGAGGATAACCATTGAGAAAATAGAAATTCCCGACAAGCCTATTTAATGCTTTTCTCGTCCTTTGGTTGTACTACTATTTTAATAGTCACTATCTGGTAGTAGAATGTTATGCTGGTCATTGAACTGTCTAGAGAAGTGACCCTCTCATTACCTGATTTGGAGATTTCACTTAAAGTCCTCAACAATAGAAACTTACTTTGGATTTCAGACTTGAAACATACTAGCTTCGTTTTTTTCTTTTCTTTTTATAGTTACATATGTTGTATGCTTTTGTTTATTACATCTCACTGTGGATCTTTTCATCTGAATGGGAACAGCATTTGTTTAACTAGTTGATGTTTGTTTCTTTTGATTCACAGGTTGTTGATCAATTACAATCTGGTAGTAGCTCTAAGAAAAAGAATCGCACTGAAGTACTGCCAGTAAAAGGTTTAGGAGCTGAAGTGATACAGAAAATGGAGAATGAAAAGAGAAATGATGCTATTTGGCAAGGAAAATGCTCTGGCACTGTGTATGTCTGTGGTAGTTGTTGATTTTTCTTATTTGTTCTTTTATTTTTCTCTAGTTTTGGTGGAGATCATCTTAACTTGTAATACTTTTCTTACAGATACATAGGTGGCAGCGAGTCTGAAGGACACTTTGAATTGATAAATCAAGCATGTTCAATGTAAGTTATATCCAGATATTAGTTCCTATTTTCATGAAATATGGCTTCTGCTTTTGTGTTATTCTTGGAAGTGGAGACTCGTTTACCTGTATAATATAATTCCCGTTGCTATGTGTATGGCATGCATGCCTGATGCTTTCCAGGTTTTCGCATACCAATCCGTTGCATATAGACGTATTCCAGAGTGTGGTGAAGTTTGAGTCAGAAGTAGTCGCAATGACTGCTGCATTCCTCGGGAGTAAAGAAGCGGCTTCAGGAGGACAAATATGTGGAAACATGACGTCTGGAGGAACAGAAAGTATAGTGTTGGCTGTGAAGTCTTCTCGTGACTATATGAAATACAAGAAGGGAATCACTCGGCCAGAAATGTACGTTTCCTGCCTCGTTTTACATTGATCAATTATGTACTATACACTTAATTTATGGAATAGCATTTTTTAAAATAAGTGTAGGATTATACCTGAATCGGGTCATTCTGCTTATGACAAGGCCGCTCAGTATTTCAACATCAAGTTGTGGCGAGTTCCAGTAGACAAAGAATTCCGAGCTGATGTGAAGGCAATGAGGCGGTATATTAACAGAAACACCATCATGGTAATGTTTTGAGGTGCCATTTTATAATGAGTTTAGATATTTTCCCTTTCCAGGTCTCTTCGTTTGATATGTTTGGTCTGTTGTACATATACTGTCCTTGCCTATTTGTATTTCCTTGGTTGATGATTTCACTGGCATAATCAGCTTTTTATATCTGTTATGGTAATTCAGCTTTAAAGTTAAGGCGGGTGCTTTGTTTATTTCATGATCTTCAAACCATGTTGTTTCAGATTGTTGGATCAGCACCAGGTTTCCCTCATGGTATCATCGATCCTATCGAGGTATACTAAATTTTCCATCTCAATGTTATTTAAGTATGTATTTTTATGTTATTTAAGTATATATTTTCTTCATTACAGGAGCTTGGTCAACTGGCTCATAGCTATGGAATATGCTTTCATGTTGACCTTTGCCTTGGTGGTTTTGTGTTACCCTTCGCTCGTAAACTTGGGTAGGTGTAACTGTCTTTTCTAACAACTTTTTAAAGGCCTGTCTTTCCGACAAAAAGAGATGCAGATGGTGTCTACTTTATAGGTTTAGGACTTAAGAAGCTATGTTCATAACTTAGAGAAATGTTAAGTTAACTCATGGTATGTGTCTGTCTCTTAGTTTCCCCCAGAGCATTGGATCTCAAGTTTTGCATTTCATGGTACTATATAGATTCGAAAGATCATAAAGTGTGATTTCATTTTGTCGTAAATTATTTTTATTTTTGCCTCACTACTCCCAGGTACCCTATCCCAGCTTTTGATTTTACTGTACAAGGAGTTACTTCAATTTCAATAGATGTACATAAATATGGTTTGGCTCCTAAAGGAACTAGTACAGTTCTCTACAGAAATCATGAGATCAGAAAGGTAACTACTTTTTATTTCTCCACTCTTATTCGATTTTCCAGTCTCAGTAGCAAGCACATCTGAAATTAGTTATATTCTGCTCCTGTGTGTGTTTATTGTGTCACGAGTCCTCTACAATACACTCCCAGGAATCATTCACACTGTCACATTCCTCTTGTGTAATCTTTTCGTATTATCTATTCAGTGCTCTGCAAAGCGTAGTTTTGTATAAATATTGATTCATGTATTTTACCTGACATTTGGATTTTCTGCCTGCAATATATCTACTTCTGCGTCTACTAAACAGCACCAATTTGTTGCTGGTAAGTGTGCTTTAATACTTCTATCTCTAAGAAAATAAAAAAAAAGAAAGAAATAGGAGAACTGTTGAATTTATGCAAATTCGAAATTTCAGTATTGCTTCTTAACTATTTGAAACTGCGTTTTACAGTAACGGAATGGTCAGGAGGTCTATACGTGTCTCCAACTATAGCTGGGAGTAGACCTGGTTCTTTGGTTGCTGGTGCTTGGGCTGCAATGATGTCTCTCGGCGAAGAAGGTTTCACAATAGATGTCTCACTCTCACAATTTTTCTGTCAGTAGAGTGTGTCAAAGATTTAAATGGTTGATTCTGCATGCTTCTCTTGTTCCACAGGCTACCTACAAAACACAAGCAAGATAATGGAAGCGTCAAAGAGACTAGAGAAAGGGTTTGTATCATTTTTTGACTTTCATAACTTCTCCAGCCGTCTTCATTCATGCAGTTTTGACTACATTAATCTGCAGGGTACGAGAAATCCATGAACTATTCGTCGTTGGAAAGCCAGATATGACAATCGTGGCGTTTGGTTCCAACACATTAGATATCTTTGAAGTCAACGACATCATGTCTTCAAAAGGTTGGCATTTGAATGCACTACAGAGACCCAACAGGTAGTTATATAGTTTAAAATGAGTTGCTGTTTGTGTTTCAACTAGTTGTGGTTCCTCTCTCTGCTGTTCTGAAGTTTTCCATGTTTGTGGCTTGGATCAGCATTCATATATGTATAACTCTTCAACACGTTCCTGTAGTTGATGACTTCCTTAAGGATTTGCGTGAAGCTGTAGACACTGTAAGCCCATTCAATGAACAAGTCTTTTAATTGCTCCTTTCTATTTCCTCAGTTGATCTCTCCTTGTTATACGATTTTATAAGGTAAAAGCAAATCCTGGACCGATCACTGGAGGCCTAGCTCCAATATACGGAGCAGCAGGGAAAATGCCGGACCGAGGCATGGTGAATGAGCTTCTGGTTAGTTTCATGGACAATCAATATTAAGTTTCTTTACTCAAAAGGGAAAGCATCAATTAGGTGGGCAAATTGATATCACATTCGCAGTTCAAAAACCAAAACTTTATACATTCACAACATATTGTTTCGATTACCCTATTAATAAAAAAACTTTATACCAATCTCATAATAAGAAACTTACTTCGTTACATTACATATATTTCAAAGAAGAAAAAAGACGATCAATCAGATTTGCTATCAGATGGTTTTGATCTAGGAACTTGAACCGGTTTGTCTTCTTGGTTTTTTGCCAATATCTCGTCTCTCTCCCTGAAGTAATGGTCGAAAGCACGAGGCAGGAATCTAGGGATCAAGAAACAGAGTAGATTCACTCCGAAGTAGCCTAGATTTGCTAATGCCAAATAGCGTCCAAACCAGAACCACGCAATGACCTGCAAAACGATTTTGCACGATAAGAAGCAATTCCATATGAACATTTGAGTAAAGAAGGGCATTATCCATTACATTGGGAGTAGCGTTGATTGGTAAAGACTTGTTGAACCAAACATCTTTAGACCAATCAATGATGACAAAGATTCTCCAGACAGTGTAGAGCAGCGGCACGAGAGCTCTCACCGGTGGCGAGAACAGAGAAAGGCCACTTATTACATTCTCAGTCAGGATTTGACATGACAGTAGAAACAAGTGTGGTGTTGCTGATCTTACAGCATGATCGTCTCCTCTTGCAAAACCACCTAATACGTACGCTAAAGGCAAGAACAAACCAATAGTTGTTCCCGAAAGAACGTAAATCCTACAAACAAGAAGAGAATCTGTAATGTTACTGTAATGTTACAATTGAGTCCAAGGAAGGAAAAAGAAAAACGGATATTTTAAGTTTTTAACGTTTCTATGATCGGTAAGGTCACATTTTACCTATCTAGCAATACTTACTCGTCAAATTATAAATAGGTCTCTATTAAACATCATTATATGTAATGATATGGTTTGGATAAAGTATATATAAAAAAGTCAGAATCTTTATCTTGTTAAGGTATTGGAACCTGAATAGTTTGCTACCGTGGAAGACTTCAGGGGAAGCGGTAGAAACGCCGTGGGAAGGGAACGCTAAACGCGAGAGTGCGATTATATAGAGAGACGCAAACGCTGGAAAAATCATGTCGAGTAACGGTACGAGACCGCTTGCTGAGAAGACTAGTATGAACGCGACAAGCTGTAGCTCTATTACTCTTAGTGATCCCATCAAACCGCCACCGCCAGCTGCCGTCATCCCCGACCACCGACTTTTCTCACCGGAAGATGACGATGACGTTTTGTGTACGTCGGTTCTTGGACCCACCGCTAGAGATACACCTGACATGATTCTTCTTTTTTTTTTTACTGTTATCAAACTTGATCTGATGATTAAACGGATAAGAATTAACTTGATAGAGCAGAAGCTGAAGCTGAAGAAGTAGGATTTTATGAAGTGAGGATCTTGTTCCACGTGAAACTTGAGTGGTGCACACGTGTCGAAGTGAAGACATGACTGTTCAATGTTCATTGCATGCTTTTCAACGTGTCATGTCAAATGTTGCAATGTTCAGTTGTCCAAATATTACAATCTTTATATATATGTCATATGTTCAACGTTCCATCGTCAAAATATCACAAATTTTTCGTAAGGTCTTTTATATCGGAGGTGGGTAGGCCCACCTAGCGCACTTAGGACCTATTCTATATTTGATTCAGTAGAGAAATAATTGCATTAATGAAAGCCAGCCACATCGCTAACATACCACGTCAACGTTTCATGAGGTTAATATGGTCTCGATCGTAGAACTCCAGGCCCGATAATGATACTTGGCCCACGAGCCCGGCTCGACAGGTCAGCAATGTACTATCCATCTAGGGACGAACTGTCGATTCCAGAACAGACAAAATCGTGCTGTACAAAGCGCATGTAAGAGGCATGGGGAGGAAAATCCTAACCCGGAAGCCTCTATAAAAAGACAAGAACTTAGCCAAAGAAGGAATGAACATTTCTCTACTCACCCGCTGCACTCACAAAACCCTAGTTTACCTTTCAGCTTTGTAATCTTATTTCCCGGCTTAACCATTCTTGTATCCTTCTTTACCACTTAATAAAACATAATCTTCTACCTTAATTCTTCTTTAATCTTAGTACCAAACTCGGTACAAACAATTGGCGCAAAAAAGAAGGAAAAAAAGAAGTTTCTCAATGCAATAAGTGGTAAGAATAACAGACAAAACGCCGTCAAGCAGGGCCAAGAAGGTCCCTGCCAACCCGTCGACGGTCCCGATGGACCCGTAGGCTCCCAAAACCTCGCCGGCCACACCCGTAATCGCAAGGCCCACCGAAACTTGACCCAACACGGGGAGGGAGTCTACCACCAACACCGTCGTCATCCATGCCCCGCCTACCCAAACCGACATCGAAAAGGCCCTGTATGCAGAGAAGGCACAATAGATGGCCGACTCACTACGGGTTATGATAGAGCAGATGGAGAAGGCCACCGAGAAACCCAAACAAATGACGGGAACGCCCGCTCACTTGAACGCCAAGCTCAATGGCAACTGCAAAAACAACTGTTCAGCGAGGAACCCATCCAACACAACTAGAGACAAGCTGACCCGCAAACACCACCGACCCCAGCGGCACGACCGAAAGATCCTAGGGATGCAGAGATTCAGGCTCTGAGGGACGAGGTACACAACATGATAGCCATGATGTACCAATCCCAAAACTCTGTGCCAGAAATCTCTCGCGTCTTGTGCCCGACCAAAACACAACGTTCACTAGACGACTTTCCAAGGTGTTGTTCCACCCAACCGTGAAAGTCAAGTGCCCGACCTTCGATGGAAAATCCAACCCACGGAAGTTCCTAACGGTGTTCAATGTAGAAATGGGAAGAACGAGATTCCCTCCCAAAGAGAAGGACGCCGACTACTATCAGTTATTTGTCGAGAACCTCACCGACTACGCCCTCGAATGGTTCACACATCTCGACCAGTACTCCATAGACAATTTTCAACAGCTCGCAGAGGCTTTCCTCAAGCATTATTTGGTATTTATGCAGAAGAACACGTCAACCGCCGACCTCCAGGCCGTAGTCCAAGGCCCGAGAGAGTCACTTCACTCCTTCCTCGGAAGATTTCGCGAGGTAGCATCGAGGATAACGATTACGGACGAGGCCAGGATTAACATGCTGCACGAAGCCCTATATTACGACTCCGAATACATATCAGACTTTAGACTGAGAAGACCTGGCTCACTGGAAGACGCTCTGCACCGAGGTGCCATATTCGTGGAGATCGAAGAGGGCAGAGCCGCAAAGAAAAAGAGATATAACAGTCGATCATCATCGACGAGAGACGTATCCAAAGAAACACAAGAGGAGTACTACGAACCACGTCAGCACTACGACTGGGGGTACAAAAACGTAAAAGGAAAATGCGCTTCTACATGCGCCATTAATGAGTCAGAAGACAGAACACGACGTAGCTCGCCCGACCGCGGATGATGCAACTAGGTACCCGAAAACAAATAGTACAGTGATGTGTCGAAAGACGACAAGCAATCCTTCTACTCATATCATAAGTAGACCGGTCACGCGACTTCACAATGCCACGCTCTGAGATAGTTGCTTTTCATCAAATATAAGAAGGGAGACGTTGCAGTAATTGGCCCCGAACAGCGCTCGTATGGGGACTGAGCCAAAACTAACTCTCAAAGATCTCGAGACGAGGAGAAAAGAACAGCTGAGAGCCGCCACGAAAACGAACTGAACTTGACGAGGACCTTCCCCCACCACCCCTCGATAAACAATCATGATAATGGGCAGTATGAACAAAACAAAGGACACGGTCCAAGCAGCTAAAAATTACGAACGTCAGGCCGATTCACCCAAAACGCACACCAAGCAAAAATGCATCATTGCGAGCATCTCACACATCCGACCCATGCTGCGTAACAAAGTCATCAGCTTCATTGATGCTGATGCCGAAGGAATACAGCGGCCGCACGATGACCCCATCGTAGTTTAACTTCGCGTAGTGGACTGTAACGTAAGAAGGGTCCTCATCAACACTGGCAGCACCGTCGACCTGATTTTCAAAGAAGCCCTGGACAAGCTGTGTATACCCAATGCCGACATGAAGTTCACGGAGACGGTCTGACCACTGACAGGGTTCGATGGAAACGCTATGCTCACCTACAGCATGGTGAAGCTACCAATACTCCTCGCTGGCACAACCCGTTGGGTAAAACTCCTCGTCGTGGACAGACCGACAATCTACAACATGATCCTTAGAACGCTCTGGATCCACTCAATGAAGACAGTAGTTTCGACATACCACGAATGCGTAAAGATCCCCACCGAGCATGGAATATTTACTCTCCGCAAAAATCAGCGGATGACTAGGACGTGCTTCGTCACCAAACTCAAAATCCGTCACCGGGGGATCGTGTATGATCACGAGCACAACAGGCAAGCAGAGATCACTCAACACGGATCATCGCAGCATATTACAAGATAACCTAAAAAATGAAGCAACCGAAGAAGTCTGCTTGGACCCTCAAAACCCAGATCGGTGCGTTAATATAGGCCAAGAACTATCGTTCCAACTCCGGGACCAACCCACTAAATTCCTCTAGAGCAACTTGTCGACTTTCGCATGGAGCACAAAAGACATGCTGGGGATCGATTCTTTGGTAGCTTGCCACGAACTCAACATCGACCCCACTTACAAACTAGTTAAACAAAAGAGAAGAAGACTCGGATCCGAGCGAGCGCAGGTAGTCAATGATGAAGTCAACCGGTTAACTGAAGCCGGTTTGATAGTCGAAGTCTAGTACCCAAAATAGCTCGCCAACCTTGTGGTTTTCAAGAAGAAAAACAGAATGTGGAGGGTCTGCGTCGATTTCACTGACCTCAACAAAGCGTGCCCGAAGGATAGTTTCCCGCTCCCACACATCGATCGGCTCGTGGAAGCAACCGCAAGAAACAAATTACTCTCCTTCATGGACGCATTCTCCAGATATAACCAAATCAAGATGAGCGTAGCGGACCAAGAAAAAACCGCCTTCTAACCGATCGAGGCACGTACTGTGTCAAGGTGATGCCCCTCAGGCTCAATAATGCAGGAGCGACATACTACAGGTTCGTCAACAAAATGTTCGCGAACCAACTCGGCCGAACAATGGAGGTCTACATAGACAACATGCTCCTCAAGTCAATAAGAGCCAAGGCACACGTTTCCGATCTCAAAGAATGCTTTGACATTCTGAACGCTTATCAAATGAAACTTAACCCCGCCAAATGCATGTTCGGTGTAACTTCGGGAGAGTTCCTCGGTTACATTTTCACCCACCGTGAGATCAAAGCAAATCCCAAATAGATCTCAGCAATCCTCGACTTGCCGTCTCCAAAAAGTAAGCGAGAAGTACAAAGACTGACGGCCAGAATCGCCGCTCTAAACTGCTTCATCTCCTGGTCAACGGACAAGTGCCTTCCATTCTACCAAATACTCCGTGGAAATAAACATTTTGTTTGGGACGAAAAATGCGAAGAAGCCTTCTGAGAACTTAAAGAATACCAGTCCACATCACCCGTCCTAGCTAAGCCCGAGGCGGGGGATACATTATACCTCTACATTGCTGTGACCAGCTAAGCAGTAAGCGGTGTGCTCGTAAAAGACAACCACGGAGATCAACAACCGATTTTTTATGTCAGCAAGTCATTGGACGATGCGGAAACACGATACACTTCAACTGAGAAACTTGCCTTGGCAGTCATCACAACAGCAAGAAAACTACGTCCGTACTTCCAATCACACACTGTCGTCATCCTCACAAACCACCCACAACGAACAATACTACACACCCCCAGTCAGTTAGGACGAATGACGAAATGGGAGATCAAACTCAGCGAATACGATATCGAATATAAAGGACGCATATGCGCCAAGTCACAAGTATTGGCAGATTTCCTCATTGAGCTCACTCTAGAATTAAAAGGCAACTACCCACCCGAAATAAAAACAAATGGACCATGTATGCTGACGGGTCGGCATCCCGCCATGGGTCAGGCGTAGAAGTCAGACTAGAATCACCAACGGGAGAAGTCATGGAACAATCTTTCCGGCTCGCCTTCCCTGCGTCGAATAACAAAGCAGAATAAGAAAGCCTTCCTCGCCGGACTACGCCTCACGAAAGCTCTGGACGTAGAGCACGTACTGGCTAAGATTGACTCCCAACTCGTCATCAATCAACACAGTGGGGAATATGTGGCCAAATGCGAACGCATGGCCGCCTACCTCGAAGTCCTCAAGAAGTTGGCCAAAGAAATTAAGACATTCGAGCTGATCAAAATCCCGCACGTAGATAACTCGTCGGCCGACGCACTCGCAGCCTTGGCCTCAACTTCGAACCCAACATAGCGCAGAGTCATCCTGGTCGAATGCATTGAAACTCCAAGCATCTAACTGACCAAAGGACAGTATCTAGCTCTCAACGAGACCGAGCCAGAAGAGTTCAAAAACTCGCAAAACAACGCCGAAGTCGATAAGAAAGATTGGAGAGAAGAAATCCTGGCCTACGTCACCGACAGAGAAGTTCCCCTAGACAGGTGGGACGGTAGACGGCTCTGAGCAAATAGTGCCTACTACATGGAGATGAAGGAAAATCTATACCGACAAACTATGAATGGTGTCTTGCTCAGTTGCATCAACGGGGAGGAAACCCAACGCGTCATGGCGAGGTACATGAAGGTGCATCCAGTAGAAGAACACTCGTAAAGAAAGTCCGAAGCCTAGGCTACTACTGGTCGACCGTGATCGCCGATTGGGAAAGATACACGAAAAAATGCGAGAAGTTCCAAAGACCTGGCCGGATGATCCACGCACAAGCCGAAGAGCTCACCTTGTCAATGATACCTTATCAGTTCATGCGATGAGGCATGGATATAGTCGGACCTCTCCCACCATCCTGCCAAACACACTTTCTCCTCACTATGACTGACTACTTCACTAAATGGGTGGAAGCTGACTCATTCTCGAAAGTACAGGACTCAAACCTACAAAAATATGTGTGGAAAAATATAATTTACCACCATGGCCTCCTGTATGAGATCGTCACCGACAACAGGTCTCAATTCACTTCGGCCAAATTCAAAGGGTGCTGCGCCAGCTGGAAAATTCGTCTTAGTAAGAGTATGCCAAGGAACCCACAAGGAAACGGACAAGCCAAAACCACAAATAAAATGATAACCGGCAGCCTAAAAAATGCCTGGAGGAGAAAAAAGGACTCTGGTCGGACGAGCTCGACGGCGTGCACTGGTCTCATTGGACCACACCAAGGAGATCAGCCGGGAGGACCCCGTTCTCTCTCTCTCGCACAGAGTAGAAGCGATGGTTCCCATCGAGGTCAGCATCAAAACTATACGGCGCAAGGTATTCACACTGGACAAAAACATAAATCGAGAAAGGCTCTACGACAGCCTAGATGACCTCGGAGAAACTCGTGACGCCGCTCGACTCTAATCCCAACAGTACCAGCAGCAGGCATCTAGGTACTATAACAAAAAGGTCAAACAGACACTTCGTATGTAGTGACCTCGTGTTTCGAAAAGTCTTCGAGAACTCGGCTGAACTGAACACAGGAAAACTAGGCACGAACTGGGAGAGCCCATACTTGGTCTCAAAAATAGTTAAGCCAGGATTCTAGAGCTCGCGACCATGGCGGGCGACAAGATACCACGAAGCTGGAACGCTACAAACCTCAAGCGCTTCAACTATTAAGGCAACACAACCAACAATCGCCGACGACAACGCCGAACTCCGAGCGCTCTTTGGCCCTATCACGCACTTTAAATTTTTTTCTTTGTTTTTAATCATGTAACTGGAACTACAAACTGGCTTGATCCCTTAACAAGGTACGTAGGCAGCCTCCGGGCGCAACTAAAACCAAATCTTTTTTTTCTTTTTTACCTAAGTCTTTCAAATGTGTTTTATCAGCGAGATAGGGTAAGCCTGACCGTAATTCTGCACCTATAAACGCCTAAGCCGAGCCAGGTCTCGCATCGGCATGACAAGGTAAGCCGGACTATAAGTCCACACCTAAATATGCCTAAGCCGAGCACGCCACTCGCACCAGCATGACAAGATAAGCCGAACCATAATTTTCGTACCTAAAATGACTAAGCTGACCAAGATACTCGCCTCGACGCCTACGGATAAGCCGGATACCACTTTTGCACCGACAAAGGCACCGAGACAATCAAAACACTTAAATGAGTAGCATTAAATTTTTTTTTTGAATTAAAAACATACAAACGCAAAAGCCAAAATACACAAACTAATTCAAGCAAAGCATACAACAAAAAAGATAAAAATAAACAACTAAGTGGCGGCCTCATTCATCCTCTCCACGGCGCCATCACCCGTCTCTCTTTGGCATCAATGTCCTCATCGCCACCGTAGGAGCCAACCTCCTCGTCATTAACGTCATGCTCATGACCATATCTCTCGTCCTGTTCGGAGCAGCAACTTCCCCCAAGCCCAAAGACTCGAGCACGACGACATGAAACATAGGATCGAGCTCATCAAGGGCAAAATCATCCTCGGGCGCAGGCAGCGAGGCCACATCCTCGTCAACAAGCTCGGGCACAGTGACATCCGCGACTTGAGCCCCGAACTTGGCTTTATCCGCATCCAGCTTTGTGAAGATACGGTCTGGTACGGCCACCCCGAACTTCTCCTTGAGCAATTTACAAATACTATAAGTGCCTCCAGCCTGTGTTAGCTTCAGCCGAGGCACATCCACCTCCCGCAAAGCTTTAACATATTCGCCAAGGCGCCGAACCTTCCCTTCGTACAACTCCCTCTCTCGAGCATGACGACCCCGCTCTGCAGCCACATTCTCGCGCAGCTCCTTGGCTACCTCCTCCATCTTACCAACACCAGACAAATATTGCTGGCGAGAAGCTTCGCCCTTAGTCTCCATAGCGGTGAGTCGGCTGCGTAAACTTTCTGCCTCATCAGAAAAAGCGAGCCGCTGGCGCCTCTCTTCGCCAAGTTCCTGCGGCTCAACTATCATCTTCACCTCAGAATCCCTTGCCCGCCTCCTGTACTCAGCCACCTTGCAGGACAAACCTTTGGAGTCGCTAGCATCCACCACGGTCCTCGTACCTCTCCCCCAGTAGGTTGAGGTTATTGTATAGCTACACAATAACCAAGTTAGTATTCGACATAAACAGACAACGACGATGAAAGTAAACTAGGAACGAACCCATACCTTAGACAATAATACGGCCGTATCGGTCACGAGCTCGCCCTAGATCATCTTGTCCGGCCTCGGTGATGCACGCAGCAAGCCTTTCATCTTATGATACAACTTAGCGCTCATCACGGGACTAAGTCCCACAGGTTACTGGCCACGGTAATCAAACTTAAACGAGAAGTAGATTACCCCCCTCGCCAGCTCGGAACCCTCGCCATTACCACATGCTCTTTTTCTCAAACGACCACTCTCCTCATCCCTGTCGCCCACCTCGGCATTGGCGACCGCATTTATCTCTGCGAGGTGTTGAGTAACCACCTTGGCCTCAGGGGCTGGTGTAATTGCCAAGCTTGGCGATCCCAGAACTCCACCATCCACCACCTCGTTAGCACGAGTGTCCTCGATGCCTCTCTCTCCCCCGTCTGACTCAACACCTTGGCCCGGGCGTAGAATCGGCTCCTTGTCAGTAGCGTCGAGGACCATAAGCCCCTCGGCAAACTCATCTGCGTAATTGGCCATTATTCCGCACTTTCGCCTCGATGCTGAAAAACAACATATAATGTTAACATTCCACCTCGTCAAAAAAAACCTTGCTCGGCACGTACCACCTCGCACTCTACCCAAGTTATGCTGAACACGAGCTGTATGAACGTCTGGCCACCGACTCGCGCTGAACTGTTTGATGCGATCTAAGTCCTTGAAAAAGTTCTGCGGGTAAGCTATGATCGGCCGAGGATAACGAACTGCAAAAGAAAAAAAAGTGTTAGAAAGAAATAAAATGTCGATGCGGCCAAAACAAAACAAACCCTACCAGGGTTCAGGTTCCACACAATATGCGTGAAATGCCACAGACACACCATCGAGGCGTAATCGACCCGCGAGGCACATCCACCTCCCGCAAAGCTTTAACATAATCGCCAAGGCGGCGAACCTTCCCCTCGTAAAGCTCCCTCTCTCGAGCATGATGGGCCCGCTCCGTAGCCACCTTCTCGCGTAGCTCTTTGGCTACCTCTTCCATCTTGACAACACCAGACAAATACTGCTGGCGAGAAGCTTCGCCCTTAGTCTCCATAGCAGTGAGTCGGCCGCATAAACTCTCCGCCTCATTAGAAAGAGCGAGCCGCTGGCGCCTCTCTTCGCCAAGTTCCTGCGCCTCAACTATCATCTTCGCCTCGGCATCCCTGGCCCGCCTCCTGTACTCAGCCACCTTGTGGGACAAACCTTTGGAGTCGCCAGCATCCACCACGGCCTCCTCGTACCACCCCCCAGCAGGTTGAGGTTATTGTATAGCTGCACAATAACCAAGTTAGTACTTGACATAAACAGACAACACGACGAAAGTAAACTAGGAACAAACCCATACCTTAGACAATAATACGGCTGTATCGGCCACGAGCTCGCCCTCGATCATCTTCTCTGGCCTTGGTGACCCACGCAGCGAGCCTTTCATCTTAGGATACAACTTAGCGCTCATCTCGCGACTAAGTCCCACAGGTTCCTGGCCACGGTAATCGACTTAAACGAGAAGTAGATTACCACCCTAGCCAGCTTGGAACCTCCGCCATCAACGCATGCCCTTTTTCTCGCACGACCACTCTCCTCGTCCCTGTCGCCCACCTCGGCATCAGCGACCGCATTTATCTCTGTGAGGTGTTGAGTAACCACCTCGGCCTCAGGGGCTGGTGTAATTGCCAAGCTTGGCAATCGCACAACTCCACCATCCACCACCTCGTCAGCACGAGTGTCCTTGGTGCCTCTCTCCCCCCCGCATGACTCAACACACTGGTGATAACAAAGTTTTTGAGCCTTAAGAGATCAAATCATTGAAGCATAGTCGTAAGTAAACGGGATGTCGAACCAATACTCAGTAGTTACTTGTAATCAACCTATCTACTACTAGTTCCTAGTCCATGCAACCTATCAATCTGTCACAAAGATAGGCTATGTTTTTTAGTGAGCTTGCAATCTAGCCAATAGGACAAAATAAGCTACAGGACAAAATAAAAATAGAATTCAAACACACAAAATTAGAGAAATGATCAATAAACAGAGCAAGTTGATAGCAATAAGTGAACGTATGATAAAAAGCATGAATTTAGAGGATAGGAGGGGTTTGATCAATGGTAAACTCGCCAATCCAAGCTATATAAGGCGGTCCCTAGAGCGGGACAAGCTTAGATCAACCCATTCTCATGGTGAAGACCCCTTTCTAATCCGGCTGATCCATTACGGCGCTAGCCACGATCATGCCAAATCAGAAGCTTAAAGTTCAGCCCAATACATCTAATAGCCGATCCACAATACTAGGTCTCTCCTCGGTGGATCAAACCATCACTCACATGGCACTCGGTCTCCAATTCCCTTAGCGCTAGACTTAGATTTCGGCCCAAATCAGATCTCTCTTGATCAAGGAGAGATCAGCCTTAAGCTCGGCCATGTGAGAAGAGATTGGATCAGATCATTGTTCACAAGGCGAGTGGATCGGTGGATTCACCTCCGATCTCCCTATCCTCATGATCCACAAGGATCTACTCACGTCTCATGGCTTGAGAGTGGAGGATCAGAGGAGATCTCATTAAGTAAAGAGTAGAAAGAAAAGATGAAGATCAAACTAAAATAATTTCAGTCAAATCAAAATACCTTAATCAAAGCATAAATGAAAGCAACAACAAAATAGAGAGAGTTTTTTCGGCTAAAACAACAAATAAAATGATTAGATAGTGTTTAGAGGGTATTTATAGGGTCATTTGCATAACCCTAATGGTCAAATAGACCTAAGTCGGTAAACCAGAAATCTTGCCCTCGGAGTCCTTGCAAGAGCTTGGGCACCGAGGAGTGGTTTAGGTCTTCGTCCTCGGGGGTTGAGGCTGAGTGACTGGTCTGAGTGTAATGGACTTGTCTTCCCTTGTAGCAGATAGGTTGAGGCTGGTGACTGAGGCATCTTCTTTTGAGCGTTCCGAGCAGTCCTTGCCCTGCGATCCATGAGGAAGCGATCCGAGTTTGCATAACTTCTTTTGCCTAGCAGCTGATCCAATCATCCTTAGCTCCATTTTTGGCTCCTTTTCTGCTCCTTTTGCTCCTTTACCTAGATAAATTCCAAAACTCCAAATGCAAATGCAAGAAGTGCAAAACTAACCTAAACAGACCTAAGGGCACGGAAAATCTAGCTAAATGGATGCAAAATAGCCTAAAATAAGACTCTAAAACCATCAAAAATCACACACATCAGCTTCCCCAAACTTAGATCTTGCCTTGCCTCAAGCAGGTGCAATGACGTAAGGTGGAAAAGCTGAACACACAAAGTGGGGACATCTTGTCTAACAAACAACTTGCTTAAGCGAAACCGTAATCCACATATGGGCTTTACCATTTTGGAAACCGCAATGTAATCATCCCTAAACATAGCATACAACCTATAGATTCCTATCACCTAAGATGGTCTCTAAAGGTGCAAGTCTAATTCCTTTTTTTTTGGTGCGGTCTTCAAAAGAGACTAGAGATCAAGAAGTACATGTTTCGACTTCCATAAGCTTAGCATGATCATTTTCAACTTAAATGGTTCCCTCTCATTAAAATTTTTCTGCCCGATTATTCATTCTTTCTTTTCTTTTTCTTTTTTTTTTCTTTTTATGTGCCCTTTTGGCTTTTCCATAGTTGGCTTACACAAACATGAAGAGCTACGAGTTTACACATCTTCCCAAGTTGCTCCACCAACCCGCATATGGAGTAAGTTAGCGGATATACACGGACGTGAAAGGCTACGGGTTTACACATCCTTCCAGCCGCTTCACCTTTACCACTTAATCGGTTTAAGTTCTTTGCGGGCAGCTTAATCTTCCACTTAACTTTTGAGAGGGTTTTACCAAGCACACACTTTTTGGATCATGCTAAACAAAGCGAAGGAATGTATTGATACATCTCTAGGCTCTAAAT
>OVBA01000712.1:0-57757 GCA_900406435.1 Lepidium aucheri | reverse complement strand
GTAAAAATTTTGGAGAGAGAAAATTGGGGGTCAATTTTGCAATTGACCCCAGAAATTGAGTCATTTTTGAAAGAAGCCCTATTCTATATCAATATAAAATATAATTGAATATTATGTTCTATATGAAATAGACGTTCTATATAATTATTTAATAACATACTTATTTTCCATAACATTTTTTGTTTATCTATTAAAAAATTAATTTTAGTATGTGTAGAATTTTTTTTTAAAGTAGTTAATTTAAATTATTATTTTTTCTTGAAAAGATACAGTATAATAGAAATAGAAGAAAAGAGAGGAAGAAACAAATAAAATGGAAAATATACTAAAAAATATAGAAAAAGAATTTGTATCGAATAAAATATATACTTCGTCAAAATTGTGTTAAAACTTTGACTCGTAAATACAAAAGCACTATACGGGCTTTTTAAAAAAAGGTTGGGCTCGGGTCAATTTATATGAAATAATTGCATTGTATCGGGTATAGTTTAGTGGTAAAAATATGATTTGTTCCTTTAATCCCTTTAATAGTTAAAGGGTCTCTCGGTTTGGTACATAAAAACTAATTCAGATTGCTGCTCAATGTTTTGCGAACAGTGGAATTTTGACACAATCTAATATAAACAAGAGTGAAATTAGTTTGACGTATGTTACACCTTTTTTTTTTATTCTATCTCTTAAGGTTGGTACCTATAAGGTAAGGAGAGGTTCTAGCCGCTTATTCTTAACTTAAATGGTTCGAATCAATAATTATAACCCATACCTTTAACTAATTTAACTCCTAATATAGGATCATTTAAATATGGTTTTTAACTTGCTGTTTTGCCGATTTATGGTTCCCTTTTTTTGTGCGCTTACTCATGTCGATAAACTTTTTTGAGTCTTATTTTATAGTGCAGGATTGATAACCTACGTATAAAGTAATAAGAATTTTTTGGATTTCAAAAAAAGAAACTCGAAGTTGAATATTATTCTTTTCCCGAAAAATATCTTGTGGGAAAAGTGTTGTCAAATTTATATTGTCCACTGTCTAATAGATAGTTACGAGTTTACAGGAACAAGGAGCAATGGAATATATTATTGTGGTTGCTGAAACGGTAGATTCGCCATTCCTAGCTAGCTATTTTCTTGTCTTAGAGTACTCTTTCACAAAGATAATGATTCAAGTTAACTATTCAGGAGAAAGCAGCTCCTGCAAAATCCTTCCTTGGTTCAGATTCCTTTTCTGCCTTGGGATGCCTTACTTTCTCTTATCATTAGTTAGTTTTTTAGTTTGGTTATTGTTTCCAGTTCTCATTATTATTGTTACGTACCCTAAATGATAATAATTACAAAGATGAACAAACCAAATAAAGTAAAATTTGCTAATATATACTTTCTCCGTTTTATAATATAAGTTGTTTTAGGGTTTTTTTGTTTCAAAATATAAGTTGTTTTACAAAATCAAGACAAAAAGTAAGTTAAAAGTTAAATTAAACTAATTTTTATTTAAAAAATTATTTTTCTTTTCGTTTTTTAAGATAAAGTGATGAACTTTTTATTGAGAAAACAAAAAGCAAAATGTTTCTTAATAGATGTTCATTCAAGCAAAACAACTTATAAAAAGAAACGGAGAGAATATTTAAAAACTTGATTTTACATTAATGTTTCTGTTAAACTACATTATTACACACGGGACTAATAGTAGTTTGAGAATGATTATGAAAAAAAAAGCTGACAAGTGAAGTAAATTATATACATACACATATATATATATACATATATGTGGAGAATATATATGTATATATATATATGAGTATATGTATACTATTTTATTTGGCTTATATTCTGCAGCCAATTGATAAATTATCAAGATTTTTCTTTCATTGCACCAAATGTTCAAGTAAATCTAGATATTTTTTTCTCGCTTCTTTCTAAAACCGCTCATTAACTCTCTTCAATTCTAGGGCCGGCGAGCGGTGGTTTTCACAGTACCGGCATCGGTCTCCTCCTTGCTTGCTCTCTTTATTTTATTTTACTTTTGTTCTCTTTTGTCTCCCTTTTGCATCTTTATTGCATGTCAGATTTAATCGATCTCTTGGATCTCTTCTTTCGATTTTGCCAGTTTCAATCTATTATCTTTCTCCGGGTTGCTTCATATGCTTCGCCCGTATATCTCCGACTGTCTGTTATTTCTTCTTTCGTGATTGCGTTGACCTTCTCCTCGGATTTGCAGAGCTTTTATTTTTAATGTTATCATAGTTTCTTTCTCTGTTATTTGGGGTGTTTGCTTCTTCCTTTTTAGTTTTTATCTTTAATAAAGTTCTACACTCACTACCCAGATCTCGTAGTCGTCTTTCCAACAATTCATCCAATTTTAGATCCTATTTATGTATCAGTTTGTCAATTTTCATCAAGGTTGTTGGTGATTATGGTTTGTTGTGAATTTAGCTAACTTTCGGAGCAGTAAATCTCTGCTAAATCAAAATAAAATCCCCAACAACGACGCCAAAAACTTGATGTTACTCAGGTTTTATTTTATATCTCTACTGAAAGTGCACATCAAATCATGGTGTACCTGGAACCCGCAAAATATGAGCAGATGAATGAGCTGGTCTCAATGTTGTATGAAAGGAATATACATGTTCTTTGCGCAAACTTTCATCCAAAGGTGCTCTGTCATCCACCCAAAGTCTTGATAAGTGATCAGCCACTCTATTCTCTATGCCACGTTTGTCTCAGATCTCAAGATCAAACTCTTGAAGGAGGAGAACCCATCGAAGAAGTCTAGGTTTTGCATCCTTCTTGGAGAGGAGATACTTTAATGCTGCATGATCTGTGTGAACAATCACCTTAGAACCAACCAGATATGACCTGAACTTTTCGAATGCAAAGACAAGAGCTAACAATTCCTTCTCTGTTGTAGCATACTTCCTTTGAGCATCATCCAAAAGTTTGACTAGCATAGTATACCACATGCAGTTTCTTGTCTTTTCTTTGCCCCAAAACAGCCTCAACTGCATAATTACTAGTATCACAGATAATCTCAAACGGTAAGTCCCAATCTAGTGGCTGCATAATCGGTGCACTTACTAAAGCTCCCTTCAATGCGAGGAAAGATTCTTCATACTCCTTAGTGAAATCGAACTTGACATCTTTGCACAATAGCTGTGGCAAAGGTCTGGCCAGCTTTGAGAAATCCTTGATGAACCATTTATAGAAACCGGCATGACCTAGAAAACTCCTCACCTCCTTCACAGTAGTTGGTGATTTCGGGCTAGTCATGATCTCGATCTTGGCTTTGTTAACCTCTATACTATTCCCAGATATCTTGTGTCCTAGGACTATCCCATCTCTAACCATGAAGTGACACTTCTCCCAATTCAGCACAAGATGTTTCTCCTCATATCATTGAAGTACTCTGCAAAGATTAGAAAGACAACCAGCAAAAAAAGAACCATATATAAAGAAATTATCCATAAACGCTTCCATAATATCCTCAATCATATTAGTAAAAATGGACATCATGTATCTCTGAAAAGTCGCTGGTGCATTACACAAACCGAATGGCATTCTGTGATAAGCAAATGCGCCATAAAGATATGTGAATGTGGTATTCGCCTGATCATCTAGATGGATGGGAATCTGAAATAAACCTGAATAACCATCTAGAAAACATTAGTAAGAATGATTAGCCAATCTCTCTTGATCGATATAGGGCATTGGAAAGTGATCCTTTCTAGTCGAAGAATTTAAGTTCCTGAAATCGATTCACATCCTATGTCCTATAACAGTCCTAGTAGGTATCAATTTACTGTTCTCATTCTTAACTATAGTTACACCTCCTTTCTTAGGCACTACATGAACAGGACTGACCCAATTATTATTAAGATATAGGGAATATAATTCCTGCTTCTAACAATTTCATGATCTCTTTCTTAACAATTTCCTTAAGGTTAGGATTCAAACGCCTTTGGTTCTCTATGGAGGTCTTAGACTCATCTATGAAGTGAATCCTATGCGTACACAACTCATGAGAGATTCCAGGAATATCATCTAAAGAATAGCCTATTGCTCTATGATACTTACGAAGTTCGCATAACAGTAAAGCAGTTTCAGCATTGTTCAACTTAGCATTGATAGTAATAGGATAAGTCGAATTAGGCCCAAGAAAAGCGTACCTTAGCCCTGCAAGAAGTGTTTTAAGCTCGACCTTAAGAGCTTTAAGTTCGCTCCAAGGATTGTCTAGAGAAGATGTGATTGATGGTTTAGGTGCATCAGAGGTTAAGTAGGCGACCATCTGCTCAATTGTCTTGCTCCAAGATCTTGGCATAACTGACTGCTTTTTCATTGAGAAACCCGTACTCGGGTTCTGTCCCTGTGAGTACTACATCCAGAGGATATTTAGTTAGAATCTTATCGGTCACTTGAACTGCGATTTTCTCAGAAGCATTGACCATAAATGTCATCCCATTAAGCATAGGCTTCTTCAACATTTTGTCCATCTCGAATCTCATAACCATATCACCTAAATGGAGGTCGATTATACCATTCTTCACATCAATCATTGATCCTACAATCCTGAAAAATTGCCTTCCCAAAATCAAAGAATCCTTAGGTTCTTCATCGAGTTTGAGAACCATAAAGTCTGTTGGCTCAAGAGCATTCCCAATCTTCACATGCAAATCTTCAAGAATCCAACCGGGAGTTTGACCGAACGGTCAGCAAAGATCAAAGAAACCCTAGTACTCTTGAAGTCTGTATACCCAAGCCGTATTGCTACAGAGTATGGCATTAGGTTGACACTTGAACCAAGATCACAAAGAGACTTTGCAAACACAAGAGAACCAATCTCTATCGAAAGCACAAATCATCCAGGATCTTCTCCCTTTTGGGGCAGCTTGTTTTGAAGTACATTACTGCAGTTCTAAGTGAACATCATAACCTTCTTTTTCCCTGTAAAGTTGTTTTTCACCAGCCCCTTTACATAGCTCTTAAGAGATGGCATCATTTGCGAAGCATCAACAAAAGGTAACCTCACATTCAAGTCCGCAAGCATCTCTTTGCACTTAGCCACGTCCAAATGTTTTCGAGACTTCTTTGGTGGTATAGGGTATGGAGGCTTTGGCACATAGGTCCTCTATAGAACAGTAGCTGATCTCTGACTCGGAACCACTGGGTCCTGTGGAGTTTGCTTTGGCATAGCATTTTATTCAGCGTTGTCGATCGATCGATTGCCCATGGGATCGATCGATTGCTCTCCCTGCAGATCAAAAATTGTCCCCTTTCTTTTTATCTTTCTCGTCATCCTCAATATCTATCCTCACATCCTTTACTGATAGCTTCCTCACACGAGGTTCTAGGTACTTACCACTTCTTAATGCCACAACATTACACTCTTGGCAACTATCATAATGGGAAGGAGATGAAATCGATTGTTGTACCTGAGCAATGACATAGTCATACTTCGAGTTAAAATTTTGTGTACATCCTATCTACCCTTGCATTCAGCTCAGACGTGGCATGATGATGTCCTTGTATGAGTTGCTGTAACATAGACTTAATCCCATCTTGACTACTACCTGAGGAACTCTTTGGTGTAGATAGTTGACTAGACGATAAGTAAAAGTTGTTAGACATCAATATTGAATCTGAATACCCTGTATCCATCTCTACTTGTGTCTCACAGTTATGCACAACCCTCTTCTTCTTGACTTCACTTGTTGCAATGAATTCGTCCAGCTTTCACTAATCCCATCAATATTCTGTGATCGGAAACTACCTGATTCATCATCACTAAAGGGTTCCTTAACCGTGCTTAGAATCACTTGAACTTGCAGTCAGATTGTTGATCAAGACATAGGCGTTCACTACAAGAAAACTCTTTGTTTGAGACTGCACAATCAGTCTCAAATCAGTCTCAAAACCGAGAATGGTGACTGAATAGCAACTGATCCCATCAGTCGCAAAAGCTTAGTTTCTAATATAATTAGTCGCTATTCAGTCGCAAAATTGCGACTGTTTCAAGACCAGTGTTTGCAGCCGCAAATTTGAGACTAATTGGAGACTGACAGAATTAGTATATTTTGCGACTTTTTTGAGACTAATCTGTCAGTCGTAGTATTTGATTCGCAGATTAGTCTCAAATATCAGTCGCTAAACAGTATCAAACTGTCAGTCGCTATTTAGTCTCAAAAAGTCAGTCGCAGGTTAGTCTCAGACATACAGTCGCTATTTAGTCTCAATATTTCAGTCGCTATCTAGTCTTAATATTTCAGTCACTATTTAGTCTCAATGCATCAGTCACTAATCAGTCTCAATCAATCAGTCGCTAATTAGTCTCAACATTCCAGTCGCTAATCAGTCTCAATGTGTCAGTCGCAGATTAGTCTCAAAATATCAGTCTCAGAATAGTCGCAAAACCGAGTCGCTAGTTTTTTATATGGTTTGAAATAAATTTATTATTTAAATATTAAATGCTAAATAAAATTTAATTTTCGGAAACAAATATAATATTAAACCGAAACTAAATTATACTGAATCAAGTACTACAAATAATATAATGTTCAAACGATACTAAAACCGAAAAGAAATCATTGTTGGTTGGGAAAGTGATCGCTAGGTGGGGACATAGAAGAAGAGCCTGAAACATCATGTCATGGGAAAGGAGGAGAAGTCATCATAGTAAGGTGAGCCGGGAACGAAGGGAGAGCTATCTGAAGGTACTATAAGATCTTCTGGTTCTGATGTCTCAGAAATATCATGTTTTTCCTATAAGTCATCATCTCTTAATGCACATGTTCCTTGTAAGATGCCATCTCCTGTTGCATGCTTGAAATTGTGTCTGTGACAGCCGACTCGATGATTCGTTTGTTCTTCTTGTCATGGCCATATCTCTTGCCAAGATTTCCAAGACCATAGACGTTCCCTCTACGGTCCGGCAAAGTAGACTGAAAAACAAAATAATGGTTAAAATTAAATATAAATTATAAGAATATGTAACTAATAAAGCCTCAACAAACCTGAAGGAAAATCTCGTCTTCCTGCTCCAAAGTGAGCTCGATCGTCTGAGAAGCGGCATCCGAGAGGTCAGTGTTACTGTCCTTCTGAGATTGGATGAACTCACGTTTCTTATCCTCATATGTCTCTATAATTTTCTACGCTTTCTCGCCTACGAAGATCTGAGTCTTCTTGTCCGTATGCGTCTTCTTGAAAACTTCACTGATCGAGGCTGGTCGATTATATTCTCTCTCCTGTAAAAAATATACTAGATTAATTATTTAATATACATATATATATATATAAAGTAAAAAATACTTACAAGTTCATACTGAATGCGATAATAACTCTTTGGTCCCGAGACATGTTTATGAGATCCACACCCGTCACGATCAGAACAACGAGTTTCCAGGTTTTCTGGCTCTTCGCTTGCGCTTCCTCAGTAGCCCAATGTGTACAAAAGCTTCACGTAAACATCCCCATTCATCCACGTCAAACATTTCTCCTTAGTTTTAATCTGAGTCGTGATTCCCTTCATCCTGGCGATACCAACTTGATCGAACTCGAATTGAACGGTCTCAGTAATAGACGGGTTCCAGTAATAAATTTGCTAAACAAAAATTTGAAAACCAAAATTATGTGTTAGTAAATAAAAATTATAATTAAATTAAAGATAAATAAATAAAAAGTTATTTTTACCGCGAATTTAATGAAAAAATGATCTCGCACAGCAGGGGGAGTATTGGTCCAATTCAGATAAACGTCATTGTATCCGTTCGTGATGATATTCGATACTGATTTGGAAATTTTACTGAATTCGTCTCGGTCAAACCTGAAAACATACAATTCCAAATAAAAATTCCAAACGATTCCAAATCACAATTCCAAATAATATTTCTAAACTTATTCATAACAATTCCAATTAATATATATCAACTAAAAATTCATAAAAATTCAAAATTTCATATTTATCAAAAAATATATATCAACTTAAAACTCATATATATATTCCATAAAATTCATAAAAATTCCAAAAAATCATATCTATCAACTAAATATTCATAAAAATCCAAAATTTCATATTTATTAAATAATATATATTAACTAAAAATTTATATATATTCTATAAAATTCATAAAAATTCCAAAAAATCATATCTTTTAACTAAATATTCATAAAAATAATAAAATTCATATATATATATATATATATATCAAATAATATTTAACAACAAAAAATTAATATATATTCCATTAAATTCATAAAAATTCTATAAAAATCATATTTATCAACTAAAATCCTATCTACCTTTTATAAATTTCATCATCCTATTCTACCACTTAATCTAAGCAATCTTACACTAAAATCCAAAAAAAAACCTCACCAAATTGTATTTTCCGTTGGAAAAGGATCTAACTTTGGAAGCCTAATGACTCTTTGTTCATCATGGAGAAGGTCTTCAAGCGTGAATTGAAGAGGTTGATTGTCCTGATTTGAAGAAAAAGCTTCATCCATAGGTTGAAGAGGTGGATTTTCGTTTGGCCATGAATCTGACAAATTGGACGGCCCAGATTCACCGGTGTGTGGCTAAACCATTGGTAACCTCACCGCTGACAAGGAAGGAGTCACCGGAGGTGTTGAACAGTGAGATTGTTGTTGAAGATTCTCCCGGATCTTCCACCTCCTCTACCTTATCTTGATCTACCCGAACTAGAGATGAGTTGGGTTTCGTTTGCGTGTTAAAACCTTCGATTTTGAGGTTAGAAATCTAAGAAATCAAAAGAAAAAAAGATGAAATGGTTTGTGTTGCAAGGAAGAAGGAGATGTTCTGAGATATTAACTAAAAACAGGGACTGCGAAATCAGTCTCAAGCTAGTCGCCTTTTTTTTCTCAAAAAATACAAACGATTTTGCGAAAAAATGGGTGGGAAACTTTTAATTTAGCAACTAAATAGCGACTGCATAACCACTCAGTCTTTATTAAGTCGCAAAAATAAAATAAAAAGAAAGTAGCCAGGACTCGAACCCGAGACCTCCAAGTATAGTAGTGGGCTTTTGTTGTAGTCCGGTGACCACTGGGCCACCGGACTCTTTCGTTAAATGTTTACATGGACTAATATATATTGGCTACTTGTTTTAAACTTGAGTTTCGGAAATTTCTTGATAATGAACGGAATAGCAAAATTGATGAAATTAAGCCGAAGTTAAAGTATTATTGTTAATGAATAAAGTAATATAAGTTGGTTGTACACGTTATATAGACAAACAAAATAAATTTTCTTTGGGTTTCGGAGAAATCAAATATTATTCTTCGTCTACATCATTCTCTTCATCATCATCCAAGAAAGACATATTACATTGAAATTCATCTTTGGTTCAGCATCTCGAACTTCAGAATTAATTTCTTCTTAATCATGGGTTGAAAAAGCCAAATTTTGAATTTTGATATCTTCTACCACTCTCATGAGCACATCGTCATCGTTATCTTGTTGTAGCAAAGGTGGTTCTCTAACTCTGTAGTTTCCTGAGATATTTTTCCTTGGATTGACTTTACAAACATTCAACCACTACTGCCTTGGTTGGGTTGCATATGGATAGGGAATATAACAAACTTGATTGGCTTGCGATGATGTAAATTACAAAAAAAATTAAATAATATCACAATTAAATACTTTTAGAATTAAGTGATTATGATTGTCCGTACCCAATATAAATTGTTCATATGAGTTATATCTTCCTTTCGCTAAAACGTCAACTCCACCGCCTGTATTCTTTCTAGTTCCTTTCCCGATAGTAGGATCATACCACTCGCATTTGAAAAGTTTTATTTTCAAATTAATTAGTCCTGTGTAATTAAACTCAATGATATCTGTTATGTTTCCATAACAATTCGCTTTATCGGATGCTTCTGAATAATTTTCCCCTTTCACACATACGCCATAATTGCACGTTTTTCTCAGCCGTCCGTGGTTTCGTGTATGAAACAAATATCCTCGCATAATGTACATGGGCCACACTGTCACCTTCTTACCTGGGCCTTTAACTAGTTCGAAAATCCATGTTGGCCAGGTGATTGCAGGATTCGGTAAGCTAACCTGTACGTGAAACTAAATAATTATATATTTCCATACATAAACAAGGATCATACTAATATTGTATTTTTACTTACGTAATCTCTGACCCATGTGACAAATTTTGCATCTTTTTTTCCACATAACTTGGTCTTCTGTTAATTCAGGATGACAATGACGAATGTACTCTTCACACAAACTGAGCCATATAGAAATAGAAATAACTAAAATAAAACACGAAACACACATATATAAATAACAATATCAAGTATTTTTAAATTACCTCTCTAATGGGCGAAAATATTCACAATTCCGCATTATATATGCATATGCAGCGACTTGGTCTATATCATTTATATATAATTGTTTACTTTTCCCACTTGGTCGACCAACATATTTAAACTTATCGGGTATTCCTTCTGTCTGATATACTGGAGCTTCACCCTCATCATATCTCGATGCCCTTTGGCAATAAATTCATTACATTTATAATAATGATTAATATATAATGTTAAGAAAATACTATATATATAAACCTATTACCTTTTTTTGTATGTACATGCGAATACAAAAACCAGTCTGAGAAGTAGGAAATCTCATCGTTCAAGTATGACTGCACAATCAATCTAGCTGAATATCTTTTATTTTTTGCTTTGCATTTTAACTTCTTGAAAAACCGTTCAAATGGATACATCCATTGGTACTTCACAGGGCCGCCTAGTTCAGATTCATATGGTAGATGCATAGGCAGGTGTACCATCACATCAAACACTGCAGGCGGGAAAATCTTCTCCAAATTACATAGTATTAAAACTATTGTTTCCTTCATAGTTTGAACACGAGTCACCTGCAATGTTTTACTAGACAAATCTCGAAAAAATCCTCCAAGTGCTACACAAACGTAGAAAAATACACGATTTAGCATATACATGTGTGGTTAAAATTTATCAATAATTTCTTCATAGATACCTGATAGTGCAAGATGAACGTTACGTGGCAAGAGTTCAGCAAAGATGAATGGAAACAAGTGTTCCATAAAAACATGACACTCATGACTCTTCATGCCTAAAAATTTCCCTCCTTCTATAGCAGCACAAGTCTCTAAATCTGCCGCATACCCATCTGGAAATTTTATATCATGTTTGACACATGTTAGTAAACACTCTTTTTCTGCCACACTCAGTCTGAATATAGGAACAGGAGCTCTTCCACAGCTATCCAGATGTAACTCTTTCCTTGAGCAAAATCATGCTATATAACTGTGTCTTTTGATTTATCTTTTACGTTCATTATGGTATTTAAGAAGGCATCGAGAACATTCTTCTCTATGTACATCGGATCAAGACAATTTCATAGATTAAGATCTTTCCAATATGGCAATTTCCAGAATATGCTTTCTTTATGCCAATTATGCCATTTTCCATATCCATCAGCTTTCTCCTCATGTCCGTTTCCTCCACAATCAGATGTATTGCTGGATTTACCTTATTCGCTGATTATACACTTCATCACCGGTCAGTGTTAGGGGTGGGGACTGATCTATAGCATCTTTTCCTTTCAAATTTTTTTTATTCTTTCTTAATGGATGATTCGGAGGAAGAAACCATCTGTGACAATCAATCCAACATGTCTTCCGTCCATTTGGTAATTGAAAG
Source organism: Lepidium aucheri (assembly GCA_900406435.1). Classification (NCBI taxonomy): domain Eukaryota; kingdom Viridiplantae; phylum Streptophyta; class Magnoliopsida; order Brassicales; family Brassicaceae; genus Lepidium; species Lepidium aucheri. Next base: position 46,054 of record OVBA01000712.1, on the reverse strand, counting down.
GCCTTATTATCATCCATGCATACTGGACAAGCTAATCGTCCATGCGTCGTCCCCCCTGATAACATGCCGTATGCGGGAAAGTCATTAATCGTCCACATTAAAACTGCTTTGACATTGAAATTTTTATTGCTGAACTTATCATACGCCTCAACTCCTGTACTCCATAGCTCTTTCAACTCATCAATCAAATGACAAAGGAATATATCAAGACTTGCTCGTGGATGATGTGGACTTGAATTCAAAAGCGTAAGCCACAAATATTCTTCCTTCATACACATACCAAGGGGTAAATTATTCGGAGTCATTATCACATGCCACAATGAGTGATTTTGAGACATTCCAAAAGGATTGAACCCATCGGTGCATAATCCTAAATATACATTACGAGGCTTACTTGCAAATTTGGGGTGTAACTTCTGATAATTCTTCCACTCTGTAGCATTAGATGGATGAGACATCTTTCCTTCATTTGCTGCATGTTCTGCATGCCATCTCATCGCCTCTGCATTGTGGGCACTCTGATATAGTCTTTTGGTTTGACCAGTACTCTCCTTGTATCTTGCTGCTCCGCAAAATTTACACTTATCCCATTTTTCATCCTCTTTCCAGAAGATCATACAATTATTCATACACACATCAATTGTATGGTAAGGGAGCCCTAAAATTTGTATCAATTTCTCGGTTTCATAATACAACGTAGTGCTCTGATTATCCTTAGGTAGATACTCTGAAATGAGTTCTGCCCATTGGTCTAGTTCACGTTCAGATTCATTAAAATTTGTTTTCATATGCATCAACCGAGATGCTAATGATAATTGCGAGTGACCTTCCTCACGACCATCATATAAAGGATTGTTAGCAGCTTCTAACATGGTATAAAAATGTTGAGCCTCATTATTAGGGACTTCTAATGTATTTTGATTATCATATCCATGCTCTGCTTGATCATTCTGATCATAACTCGTGTTATCATAACTCATGTAATGCTGAGCAGGAAATGCATCATTTACCATCCCTACATATGTGTCTTCTACATGAGAAACATCTTCTTGATTTTCACTTCTACCATAACTTGCACTACGACTACCTAAACCCACATTCAAATCTTCTCCATGCATGTACCATATACAGAGGCATGAGTCCTCGACTAAATAAATGATTTGAAATTTTTCGTGCCGGCAGAATTTTATTATTTTTGCAGGAAATACATGGTCAACTAAACTTACCTGTATTACTGAGTGCAAACGTCTGATTACCCGCAAAATTCATGAACTTGTCCACTCCAGCAGCGAATTCCGACAAGATGTTATTTGTTTCTTCATCAATTCTTCTATACATCCACTCCCGAAAATTTGTATAATTAAAATTACCTCCCATTATTTTCCCTTCAAAATTTTTTCTCTCACTAAAAACTTTTTCTCTCTCTAAAAATGTTTTCTCTCTCCAAAAACGTTTTTTGTATCCCAAAAACGTTTTTTTACCCAATAACTTTTTTTGATGTTTCGTTGGTGGTATATATAGAAAATATTTGCTACTAAACTGAGACTGATTAATCAGTCTCACAGTTTTAGTTACAAAGGTAGGTACAAAACACCAAAAACGTGTATACCTAATACATTGGGACTGAATTACGACTGATTTTTAAGACTAACACATCAGTCTCAATTTAGTCGCATTTTTGCGACTAAATTGAGAATATTGTCACACAGTTGCAGATCAGTCTCAAATTAGTCGCACTTTTGCGGCTAAATTGTGACTAATTCCTCTAGTATCAATTTTGCGACTAATTTGAGACTAAGTTCGTTCAGTCTCATTTCAGTTGCAAATCTGTAGCAAATTAGTGTCAATTTTTGTGACTGAAAAATCAGTCACTAATTTCAGTCATTATTAGCGATTTTTCTTGTAGTGGTTCTCCTTTATATTGGTCATGAAATCTCCCTTGCTTGCTGCATTCTACAATCGCGTGTACTCCCAATTCACAGCTCCATAGAAGAATGTCAAAATCTGATCATCATTAAACCCATGATGCGGACACTCTCTCTTGTACCCTTTGAAACGTTCAAGTATCACTAAAGGACTCATCTTCATGGTGTTGTAAGTGTGCAATCTGATTTTTGAGCTGATAGGTCTTAGCTTTGGTGAAGAAGTGATCTAAGAAGGTATCTCAAATCTCATCCCAAGAAGTCAACGAAGCTGGGGGAAGAGACTTGATCCACCTCAAACCTTTACCTTCCAATGAGAACTTGAAGAGCTTGGACTTAGCATAATCCTCAGGAATCCCACTTTCGAAATTCTCAGTGTGATCCATCGGGTTTTTAGATGGACTTCAAAGTTCTCAATGTGATCTATTGGGTTTTCAGCTGGAAAACCATGGAATGGAAACTGCCTAATTAGTGCTATCAACTATGGGTTCAACTCATAGGTAACCCCATGTAATGGAGGAATAGAAATCGCTGATCGATTCTGGTAGTGAATATGAGGAGTATCCATTCCCCTGATAGCTCGATGTTGAGCCTTCGCATCTCGTTCTCTTTTCAGCTCTTCTATCTCTCTCATTAACCTTTCCACAGTAGCTTTTCTATCCTGGTCCTGTTGACCATTCGTGACATCTTCAGGATTGTCCATAATAGTCATACCCTGAAAACAGCAAAAACAAAGAAACCAAAACAAACATAAATAAAATATGTCTTAGACTAAAATCCAGTAGTGAATCATAAGGCGACAATATTGGTCTGCGGCAACTGCGCCAAAAACTTGATGTTACTCAGGTTTTATCCTATACCTCTACTGCAAGTGCACAACAAATCGAGTAGTAATCTAGGGATCATATCCACAAGGACCAAGTTATCATGCTATCAATTCTGAAACTAAACTAAAGCTAAAACAAATAGTGTGTTGGTTGTAAACTGAATTGAAACAAAACTAATGATTAACAATCAATGAATTAAAACACCAAGCTTAGGAAGTTCATAAGGCAACAAGGGAATTTGAACCAGGAAATTATTGAGGAAAAATTTATTCAACTATATCAACTCAGACATGAAATTATCACTAATCCACTATCGTGGTATCAATTACTATATCCAGCAACTTATTGATCCTAACTATCGTTGGTACCAAGAGGCTAATATGCATTATCGATCGGGTCTGATAAGTCTACAATCAACCTTAACATCAACTATCATGGTTAAGGATTGATTGCTCACTTAAGGAGGGTCCAATTCCTAACAAGCTATTGGAATGTTAGGTAGTCTAAGATCATAGATTAGTGAGCTACTCTAATCTAAGCATTAAGGTTGTCGATTAGGTGGAGAACACATTAAGCAATACCTATTTGTTCCTAATTTATTAATTTTCTGCAACACTAGAAAATCCTAAACTTGATTGGAGAACTACTCAGACATGGTGAAGGAAATCATATTGCAAAATATTATGAAAAACATAAAATTAAATTGTATTGAAATAAGAGGGTTCAGAAATCTTCTCCAATTGTGTTCTAATCACGTAAGAATGGTTGTCCTAAAATATAATGGAAATAGGTTTTATATAGGTCCTAAAAATTACATGTGTAAAATAGGAAAAATTAGGTTTTCTCCTTGTCAGCTTTAAGGATCGATCGATCAAGGGTGTGGATCGATTGATCAAGGTTGAATGCTCGATCTCCAAAGGGTCTTGGTCGATTAGCGGATCGAGTAAGCTCTTGCTGAACATCGATGATCGATCGATCAAGAGTGTGGATCGATTGATCACTGCTCTACGGCTGAAATTCCAAAAACTGCTCTAATTCATCCTTAACCAAGCTTTGAAGGAATCTGAGTTTAACCTGTTTTCCACCTAAAAAAACTCTAAAAAGCAAACAAATATTATGAAAACATGTGAATTAATGAGCTCAAAACTGATAAAAATAAGGTATATCAAGTTGCCTGAGTTAGTTTTCACATATGGTTTTCAATGCCAGAGTATATTTAGATTCAATCGTTATGAAGAAATTGGTCGAGGAAATCGACTCATTTTACCATTTATTTGATAAGTGAAATTACCGGCCAAATTCTCCGATAAAGCTTCTTTAAAGGTGTTTTAACGTTTAGCTTAACAGAACACATCTTGGACAACACGTTCTTTTACTTTAATGGGCCTCCCTTGTTGATTTTAAAAAGCCTTGTTCTCTTTGTTGTAATCTATCAATTTGGTCTTTGTGCCACTTTATCTAATAAACTTTTTTACGGGAAAAAAACCTAAATATTTTTGGTGAATTCTTTCCTTGAACTGTTCTCACTGGTCGTATTGTTCATTTTTGGCTTCCGCTAGTTTCAATCCAGAATCGTGCCGGTTATCTTTCCAGGTTACACCAATTTCTTTCCTTTTTTATATATTTATGTTGTGTAATAGATCTCCTCTATTCATTTTTGAAAATAAGCTTGAAAAATAGCTTAGAGTGCAAGCAACCTACAAATAGAAATATTTAGTTGTTTAAGAGTTATATAAATATACTAGAGTTATCCTATTAGGTTTCGGTTTTATTGAATATCTATAAATAGAGATGTTGAGTTGTGACATCTAAGTGTGAGAGATTATTGTGTTTGAGAGTTTTGGTTTTGAGGGATATTTCAAAGCTAATACAAGAGAGCAATTCTTTTATAATCTAAAGTTCTTCATTTAGTATCAGAGCCAGGTTTGAAGGTCGTGAAATCTCTTTCATGAATAGTTGACATTGTTGCTAGACACAAGTGGTGTTGTCAAAATCGACTTGAAAAGGTCTTGTCATGAGTGAATTTGTTCCAACAAAACCAAAGGAAGGATGACCTTCTACTTCTGCTATATAATGTCTGATGCTTACCTCTACAAACTACACAGTTTGGTCTATGCAAATGAAAGTGATGCTCAAGATTCATAAAGTGTGGGAGACAATTGAAAAAGGAGGAAACAAAGGAGAAAAGGATAACATGGCAAAGGCTCTCTTGTTGCAGTATATCCCGGAGACACTTATCTTACAAGTTGGAGACCTAGAAACTCCAAAGGAGATTTGGGAGGCAATTAAATCTTGACATGTTGGAGCTGAGAGAATAAAGGAGGCTAGCCTACAAACCCTAATGGATGAATTTGAGAGAATGAGGATGAAGGAGACCAACACAATTGATGAATATTTGTCGGAAAACTCTTGGAATCAACTTCAAAATCGGTTGCCCAAGGAGAAACTATTGTAGAATCGAAAGTTGTGAAGAAATTTCTCAATACTCTATCAAGGAGAAAATACATCCATATCACTGCTGCTTTAGATCAAGTCCTTGATCTCAATAAAACCAGTTTTGAGGACATAATTGGAAGGTTAAAAGCTTATGACGAGAGAATTAGTGAAGAAGAGCAACAACTTGAGGATCAAGGAAAACATATATATGCAAATATGGATTATCAATCTCAAGAGAACTATGGAGAGATAGAGGAAGAGGTCAAGGAGGTAGATGACATGGTAGAGGAAGAGGTCGTGCTAATGGAGATCAAAATCAAGGTTATAAGAAAGACTTGTCACAAATCATTGGTTTTAGATGTGATAAGAAAGAACACTTTGCATCCAAGTGTCCCGATAGACTCCTCAAACTTCAAGAGATATATGAAAACGAGGATGTTGAAGAAGAAGAGACTCAAGAGTTTGAGGATTGTCTAATGCATGAGGTGGTGCTACTTAATGAAATTAATGAATATTAAGCCAAAGGAGTATGATTCATACAGTAGGAAACTTTGGTACTTGGATAATGGAACTAGCAATCATATGACGGGTAATCGAGATTTCTTCTTCAAGATTGATGAGTCAATCTCTGGAAATGTAAGATTTGGGGATAATTTACGGATTGATATAAAAGGTAGAGGCTCAATTCTTTTCGTATGCAAGAATAGAGAGAAAAAGGTGTTACCAAACGTCTACTACATTCTGGAGTTAAAGAGTAATATAGTAAGTCTCAGACAAGCAACTGAGTCCGGCTGTGAAGTTAGAATGAAGGAGGAGTATCTTCATTTATATGATCGAGAAGGAAAGATTATGGTCAAATCTTTGAGATCGAAAAATCAATTATACAAAACACACATGGAAATCGACGTTGTTAAGTGTCTACAACTTGAAACACTAAATGAAACAAGCAAGGGGCATGCAAGATTGGGGCATGTTGGAGTTAAAAGATGAAGGCAATGATCAACGAAAACTTGGTAAAAGGAATTCCAAGAATTTCGTTGGAGAAAGAGCATTGTTCTTCATGTTTGCTTGGGAAGCAAGTAAGGAAACCTTTTCCTAAAGCAACTATGTTTCGAGCAAAGAATATTCTTAACCTTTTTCATGGAGACCTTTATGGGCCTATACACCTTCTACATGCATCTTTTAGAAACAAGTATATATTGGTTTTGATTGATGACCATTCACGATATATGTGGAAAATTCATTTGAATTAGAAAAGTCAAGCTTACAACAAGTTTAAATTGTTTAAACTTACAACCGAAAAGGGAAGGGAGGGAATATCAAAGTTTTTAGAACAGATAGAGGTGGGGTATTCATGTCTCAAGAGTACAAAATGTTTTGTGAAGAGTCTGGAATTAAAAGACACTTAACCGCTCCCCATACACCTCAACATAATAGAGTTGTTGAATGGAAAATTAAAAGAAGAAGTCTATGTATCTGAACTGGAAGGATTCATTATCAAAGGAAAGGAGAATAAAGTTTACAAGTTAAACAAAGCAATTTATGGTTTAAAGCAAGCACCAAGAACATGGAACCATAAGTAAACAAAATTCTTAAGGAATTGGACTTTGTTAGATGTACAAAGGAGCCATATTTATATCGAAAAAAGGGACAAATACTCGTTACCGGTTCAAGTTTGGAGATGATTTATGAGTTTAAGAAAGGAATGTCTAGTAAGTTTGAGATGAGTGATTTTGGTAAACTTACTTACTATCTTGGAATAGTGGTTACACAAGAAGAAGGATGCATTACTTTAAGCCAAGAAAGATATGCAGTGATCCAATCTTCTTCGTTGTTGATTGTAAATTGCCAATCTAGTCCGGGTAGCCGAGTTTTATGATCCCAAGCTGCATCAGTCCATAATTCCATCTCAGGCTTCTCTCGAATCCTAAACTGGTTTTGAGCTCAATCGTTCTTCTAAGGTAACTATTTGAGCTTCTTGCCATTCTCTGGCCTCTGATAACGCTTTGGTTGATGTATCCAACATGGCTAAGGTTCTATTTTTATAATCCATGTTGTTTCTCGATGTTCAGATAGCCCTCACAACCCAAGGGAAGATTACACTTGTAGCTATACATGAGGGTAGTAAGCAGACGAGTTTGGAGCTTTCTAGAGCTGCACATTAAAGGTGGTTGGGGCTTGAGCTCTTCCTGGTTCTTTTAAAGGAATTTGGTCTGAGACTTCTTTGGCAAAGGTACAGTTAAACAATAGGAGTTCAACATCTTCTGGTTCATTACATCTTTTGCAAACCATTGACTCTATAAATTTTTTTGTAGGAGTGCTTCACCCGTCGGGAAAGCGTTGCTAATTACCTTCTATAAAAATAGCTTAGTCTTAGTAGAACATGGTAATGACCATACAGTTTTGCTTCAATCAAAATCTGATTGGAGATGATGCTGGTGCTTAGTGAGAAGATGCTCAGATAGGTATGAATGGTATCCTAACTTAAAATTGTAAATTCTTTCTGGGCTCGAAACCAAATGTAATTATCTTCTGCCCAAGAATCACTTGGTTATGCATCACTTCATTTTACCACTCAGAGATGTGTCTTCTTACATTTTCAATACACCATCTTGCAAAATCTTTTTCTAACAAGTTCGAGACTTTTAACCAACTTTTATAATTTGGCTGTCCAAATAAGGCTTCTTGTGAGATAGTTGAAAGCTAGGGAACTCTCCATACAAGTATCTTTTCCATTCCCAATTACTTTGCTAGAGTTTTGTTTGATGAGATCTCAGCCCAACAAGGCACTCTTCCACCTATGAGACACATTCCTGTTATTTGGCATTCTAGAAAAGATGTTTTAGGGGAATATTTACCTAGTAGCACTCTTGTTCCAAAATCCTCCAACTCAATTTTGCTAGTAGAGCAACATTAAACCATTGGATGTCTCTGGAGCCAAGTCCTTCTTCTTCTTTTTTTCTTTTTTGCTAGCCATTGCCAAGATACTCCACACATGATTTTCCATTGAGGTGTAGAGTTCCACTAGAATCGAGTCTAAATCAATTTAATCTTTACTATTAGAACGATTGGCATCTTAAAACACCTCATAGAATAAGTTAGAGTAGCAGTTCAGATTGATTGTAACATTATGAGTTTCCAGCCTTTGAAAGTCTTTTAGTGCTCTAGCTTTTTGCCTTTAGCGTAATGCAGTCCACTATTTGGTTGAACTAATCTTTTTTTCTTCCTTCCAAATTTTTTAGAGAGCCCAAAATACTTTCTATTTCCATCCTCTTTTTGGATTTCCAGCAAACTTTTGACTCTCATTTTGATTCCATGGGCCGATTTTGCTGAGAAGGTGATGGTAGATTTTTGCTTGTTTATTTTTGACCCGATACCTTCTCATATTCAAAGAGAATTAACTTTAGTATGTTGCAACTTTTCTTATCCGATCGACAAAAGAACATGGTGTCATTGATGCGGATCAGGTTTTAACCTAAATCAATCTACTGCAAGTGTACAACAATGAATTAGTGGTACTTAAGGATAGTATCCACGAAGAATTAAGTATTGCACTAATGATTATTGAATGTATTTCTCAAGCTACACTAATCAGATTTAGATGATTAACTAGCAACTTAAACGATGTGAACTATATAATAAAAAGCACTAGGCATAGGGTATTCATCGGGAAGTAGGAATCTAACTAGACAAACTATTCAGAACAATGTTAAGCCCAATTCTCAACTTGAACAGAAAGGTATAACAAGCCTACTCTCGTAGCACTTGAGACTCTACTCGATAATCTAGAGGTCCTAACTCTCATTGGTTCCAAATTACGAATAGGCATTAATCAAGTAGGTTCAACCATCCACAATCAACCTAAACATCAGCTATCGTTGTCTAGGATTGATTGCTCATCTAATCTAGTTCATATTCCTAGCAAGCTTTTGGAATGCTAACAACCTAGGGTTCATAGATTAGTTGATCAGGCTACTATAAGCATTAAGCACAAGAATTAGATGGAGAATACTCTTATCAGATTTGATTCTATTTGTCCCTAATCATTGGTTCCTAAATCCCTACAAACCCTAAACCTGATTGGTGAACTACTCAGACATAATTTAGACTGAAACAAAAGACATAATGAAAATAAACTGAAATAAAAAGGGATTTGGAAATTCTTCTCAACGTTGAATTCTCTCTCTCATAATAGCTCTCAAGTTCTCTTTAAATTATGAACCGTATGTAAAAGAAACAGAAAATAGAAGTATTTATATGTCCTGAGATTTAGGTACAAAAAGGGAAAATTAGGTATTTGCTTCGGATGCTCGTTGATCGATCGATCAAGATGTAGATCAATTGATCATGGACTTGTGTGACCAATCTCCAACACATCAGGTGGATCGTGAGGTCAAGCATTGTTCTGGCAAGAAGGTTTGATCGATCGATCAGTGTGTTGATCGATCGATCGTAGGCCTTTTCCGTGAAACTTTAAGTAATGCTTTAAAACCTTCCAAACAATGCTCTAATGCCAATAATCCAAGTTCGTACGTTTTCCATCTAAAAGGGACATAAAACATAGACAAAAGCTCTAAAAGTAGGCATGCTAATGAGCTCAAAACCTGTAAAATAGAGGTATATCATCATCCGCAAATAAGAGATAATTGATATATGGGCTCTCCTTTACCACTCTTAAGCCTTTATCTGAACACAAGACTATCTTTCTATGGTTCCTTTCCTCTCATTCCATTCAATTGCAGTTGATTTCTCCCTAGTTATGTAGGGTATCATTTTATTTTTTTATCGACTGCTCAACCAGTCTTTCCCTACTTACCTAAGATATCATTTTTTATTGGCTGTCCAACCAGATATCTCCCTACTTACCTAGGGTATCATTTTATTTTTCAACTGGTTGGTTCTTAAGGAACTTAAAGAATGAAAGCAAAAGTGGCTTCATTGGAACAAAATTTTCGATCCTTGGCCATCTTTTAACATGCTTCAACTTTGTTTTAGTCACATCAGAATCTTAATAATTCGAAATCTAAGAGAGGGGAACCATACTCACACATATAAGAGAGGAATCCAATCCAATGCATACCAAGCCATTTGACAAGAAAATTAAGTCAGGTTAAAGTTGAAATCGGCATAGATTCTTCGAATACCTGAAACTCGATATGTGTCTTTGAGAATATGCTTTGTCTCTAGGTTTTCCAATAGTCAATCGATTCCCAACAAGTGCAATTCAACGATCCTAAAAGCATAATGGTGCAACAATCCTCGAAGATCATGGTTCCTTAGACAACATGTTTCAAAAGCTCAAGAACATAACATAGATAGAGTTAAAGTCTGAAATAACAACTAAAAAGAAACAAAACAAAGCAAAAAGCGTTAGTCACAGCAAGTGCATCTCCCCCAGACTTACTTCACACCGTCCTCAGTGTGTAAACAAGCTAGAAGAGATCACGACTTACACATAAAAAGAAACAAAACAGAAAAAAATCAAAAATAAAGAAAGCTCCCTCGGTGTCCAGGTTCTCGCCTACGTCGACAAGGAAAGCGCTGCTCAATTGGCTGATCCTTTGTGTCCTCTGAGTCAGCCTCAGATCGATGTCCAGCAATATCTGATCGACAGGCATCAGCTCTCGTGCTACTCTCTGGCTGATCCATAGCAGGTGCACTCATGCAAAAAGCAATTGATATCCTCCTAAGTGCCTCCCAAAGGCATCTCCTCATCGAATGCTTCCTCTGCTCTGTCTCATAGTGCCAACATCAATACTGTTGCTTAGTAAAGTCATCCGAGAAAGGAGGAATATCATACTTTGCACTGTACTCGGGAATAAGATACTCAAGTGTCTGAGCGACGTTGGACTGCGACGGTGTAGGTGCTGGTGCTGCAGCTGATGAACATCTCCATGTAGATCGTCGCGGAGGCTAAGGCTGCTCTCTCTCTCACACTGCAATTGCAGGATGTGCAATGTGCGGCTCGAAAATTACATTATCTCTATAGATGAGAGATGTAAGCGCAAGTGTAGGCAAGGAACAAAGGTAGGGCTTGACATCTCTAGTAAAAATACCTACACTTCTTCTGCTCGGTGACGTAGGTGTATGTCAAGACCCGATCATCAACATATTCTATCCAGCTGCAAGATCCAGCTGCAAGTACTCAAACATGGGAGACAAGAGACTACCTATCGTCTCGGTGACAGATTGACTCGAATGCCTCTGAAATGATGTTCGGAAAGATTCTTCACAAACACATATCCCTAATTGATGTCAGAAGGATCAGCATCAGGAGTAGGTGTAGAACCATACAAGTCTGGTATCGCAGGATACAACGCATGATGGAGTATCTCCAACTCTGGCTTGGTAACCGCAGGGTTAACCTCTTTGCACAAAATCGTCGACCCTAACATCTTAGCCACAATCCAAATCGCAGGATGTCGGATGTAGGTGAGCTTCAAATCTCTGCCCTGAAATGCACCATCAGCTAAAATGTTCCAAATAGCATGAAGATGAGTACCTTTGCTAGAAGGTAGTGTGTTGTTGGATTCCTTGAAGAACCCATAGATCTGACAAATCTGCTGAACGGTCAAGTGGTAGCGAATACCACGGTACAGAAATATCAAGTAAGCAGCATACAAAGGAGCATGCGGGTCAGCTGCGAGATGAAGATCGCGGGAGGCTAAGAACTGTCGGATTGCCTCCGAGTACAGCGGCCGTGGCTTGGTCATGAATGTACCAAGGCCTAATCTCTCGAGCATGGTCGTAACATCATCAAGAATACCAAGTTTGCTCAATGTCGTCGGACACAAAAACTTGGTAGGAACGAGCTTGTTCCTCAATAAATGATCATAAAATACTGAATGAATACTCTCCCATCTCATATCCGCTGACCTCTTCCTGTAAGTATTGTCGTTCTTCAACAACGACGGATCCGACCTATTGCCCAAATTTCTCTCAAAAGGTTCACCATCCTGTCAAGGCCAAGGCAAACATGTTTGCTCGAAAACTTGCGGACTCGAAGATTGTCCTGCCTCTAAGTTATCTAAACGTCTAACCCTACTAGAAGATTGCTTGCCTTCACGAGGTTTAACCATGATCCACACACATCAATCAAACAAAACCAAGAAAAATCACTATCCTCAAAAATATGGAATCTAAATGAGAATTATGTGAAATCAATTGCTAAATCAATCATAGAACATCTAAATCATCCAGCAATGCTTCAATCAACAACACAAATTCCTAAATGCATACCGAAAATCAAAAACTCATCAAAATTCTCCAACAACCTAACAATCGATTTCTAGGCAAAAATCTAACAATTTAATCGGTATGAATGATCAAAATCACCACATAATCATGACTACATATTGATTTAACACAATTGAGCAATAATAAATCGAAATCTAGAATTCCTAAAAATCTCACCAATTTTCTTCACTTTTAAATCGAAAATTTAGAAGCCATAGCTTTGCCATTCGAATCAGATGAATAGATAATTGGATAGAGGATGAAATTTTGATCAGGTTCGGCCTTTGAATCGAAGAAAATGATTAAGAATCAAGGAAGATAGAGGATTTTAAAGTTTTTCGCCTAAAATCGCCTAAAAACCACGAAAGAAGAAATTTTGAACAAAACCCATATTTTATATGTTATAAAGACTTACCTGGCCCAGTGATCAATCGATCAAGACATTGATTGATCGACCGTACCTCTTAGATTATGTTAATTGGTCGATCAGTAGATCGAGCGTAACTCTTTGGTCCCTGCTGATCGATCGATCTCCTACCTTTAGCTCGATCAACAGATCGAGCTTTCCTCTCTTGCATGTTTGATTGATCGATCCTCGTGATGAGGCCGATATCAAGATCGAGCGTAGTATCTTTGAAGAACAGCTGATCGATCGATCGCAGTGTGGATCGATCGATCAAAGCCCCTTTTTTGTTTTTCTCACCTAAAACAAACTCAAAACAAAACCAAAAATCAAACTAAAACAGAAAAACTATTAAAATAAAAACTATCTATTAGTGGGTTTCCTCCCACTGAGCGCTTTTTTAAAGTCTGTAGCTTGACTTGAATGCCACTTATTTGGCTAAATCATCATTGGGAGGAATGATCACTCCCTTGATTTTCATCTCTTCCTTGATTGACTCATCGCGTTGTTCATCCTTCCTATGGAATTCAGCACCTGTTGTGTCCAGCAACACTACGATTCCATGAGACTTCAATTCCTTCACCAAATATGGTCCAAGAGATTCAAGACTAAGTCTTCTTGCAACAATCTTCGAACACAAATTGTGAAGTATATTCTCATAGTATTCATCGGGTTTCTCAATAAGGATACTATCATCATATTCAGCCGATTCTCCTGCTTGCTCATGATAGATCTCATACTCCTAATCCGATGACCAATACTCTGGTTCCTCATACTCCAAATTTTTGTTGATTAAATTCACATCCTCAATCTTCTCATTCTCAACACCACTCCTTATCACACCACACAAGTTCTTAGTCGATTTTCTAATAGGATAGGTGACTCCTTTTAAACCGTTTTCAAGCACCACTCTCTGGTTGGTAAAGTAAATCCTTGCTCCAATAGTATTCAAGAATGGTCGACCCAACAGAATGGGCACAACTCCTTCCTTAGCCAGCTCAACAACCGTAAAATCAGTTGGAACCTTGCAATTTCCCACAATGACTATGAAATCGACTAGCCTGCCTTTAGGGCTCTTAGAAGTGGCATCACCAAATGAAATGGAGGAGGTATGCTCCTGCATAAGCTTGATCCTAAGCTCCCTCATTGTCTTCAATGAGATCACACTAACACTTGCACTGGTGTCGCAAAAAGCATCACCAAACTTCAACTTGCCAAGAGAACAAGGAATGGTGAATTTTCCTTGATCTTCTTGCTTTACAAGCTCCTTGAGATAAGGTATAGGAGGTCGATATTTATCCTCACAGCTGCTCTCCTTGTCCACATCAAGTTCCTTAGCCTTAAGATTCACAACATTACAAGATTCTCTAGGGTTCTTCTTAACGTTACCCGGTAAAGCTCTTTGTGGCCTTCTCATAGTTTCAGCTGTTTGTGCCACTTGTTTTTCCAGGTTCTTTAAGTGTACTGAGATGGATTCAAACTTATTGTTCGAATTGTTGTACATGCTGTCCACCTTAGTATTGAGATCCCTAGTAGACTCTTGCTGCTCGGTTGCAAGCTATTGAATGAGAGCTTTAATCTCATTGGTAGAAGTTCCAGATGAACTAGCTTGCTGTGTCGCCTCTTGTGTTTATGGCTTGTAAGGTTTTCGCCAATCTCATGCTCCTGAATTCGATCTTTGGTTGTTCTATCTCTGTCCTGAATTTTGCACAAACTGTTTACCCTGAAATGGCGATCCATGTGGCATCATCGGAGGTGGCATGACGATGTCCTGTGGATTCTCGACATTGGTGCTCCTATATGAGAGATAGTTCTGGTTCTTTTTGCCAATTAACATAATCAACTTCTTTTTGATCTTCAGACATATTAGACTAAACCTGAACTTGATCGACTTCCCTAGTGTCATCCATCTGATGCACTCCTCGGTTTTCTCCATAGCTTGCTTTGATAAGCATGTCAAGCTTCTCTGAATCTCCACACTATTGACCTTCTTGCTTCGACCATATTGTGGACAATGGTTCCTTGAACTAGCAGCCAAGTTATCGATGAGGGTGAAAGCTTCATCCCTTGTGTTTGTCATGAAATCCCCATTGCTAGCAACATTCAAAGAGTTATTATACTCCCATTCGATTCCTCCGTAAAATGTGTTGAGCAGCAGCTCATCCGAATAACCATGATGGGGACAGTCTCGTTGGTATTCCTTGAATCTCTCCCAAGCTTCATGCAAAGACTCACCAGAACGTTGCTGAAACGCTGAGATCTTGCTTCTCAATGATGCAGTCCTTGACTTGGTATAGAACTGATCCAAGAAGGCAGCTCTAACTTCAGCCCAGGTAGTCAACAAACCTAGAGGCAAAGATCACAACCATCTAGAAGCTTTATCAGAAAGTGAATGGTGAAATAAATTACACATCACATTGTCCATAGGGACTCCATTTGAACTTGTCGTACCGCACATGTCTTTGAAGTTCTCGATGTGATCCATAGGGTACTCTCTTGGGAGACCCTTGAAGACATATTGCTTCACTAATCCAATCAGCTGAGGCTTGATCTCATAGTCTTGCCTCTGCATAGGTGGAGGTCGAATAGCAGACCTATTCTGATAGTACATGTGAGGTGTATCCATATCACCTATTTCTCGTCGTCGAGGCTGTTCTTGCTGCCACCTAAGCATAGCCAAATCTCTCTGCAATTGTTCAACCATTTGCTGAACATCATGATCTCTCGGAACAGCTGGCTGAGTCTCATGGTCTTGAGGATCATGCTGGTTTTCTTGACTCATTGCTCTAGTTCTGCGATTTTCTCTTTCAACTCTAGCAAGTTCTTCGTTATTCAAACCAAGTAGATTGTCTGAACCTTGACTTCTTCGGTGCATAAACCTAAAACAAAAACAAAAACAAAAATAAGAAAAGAGTATAGACTTGAAAGCAAATCTTAATCAAAAGGCAACTAATTGATTCCCCGACAACGACGCCAAAAACTTGATGCGGATTAGGTTTTAACCTAAAGCAATCTACTACAAGTGTACAACAATGAAGTAGTAGTACTTAAGGATCGTATCCATGAAGAATCAAGTATTGCACTAATGATTGTCGAATGTATTTCTCAAGCTATACTAATCAGATTTTGGTGATTAGCTAGCAACTTAAACAATGTGAACTATATAATAAAAAGCACCAGGCATAGGTTATTAATCGGGAAATAGGAATCTAACTAGGGAAACTATTCAGAACAATGTTAAGCCCAATTCTCGACTTGAACAGAAAGGTATAACAAACCCACTCTCGTAGCACTTGAGACTCTACTCGATAATCTAGAGGTCCTAACTCTCGTAGGTTCCAAATTACGAATAGGCATTATTCAAGTAGGTTCAAATATTCACAATCAACCTAAACATCAGCTATTGCGGTCTAGGATTGATTGCTCATCTAATATAGTTAGATTCCTAGCAAGCTTTTGGAATGCTAANCAAGTAGGTTCAACTATCCACAATCAACCTAAACATCAGCTATTGCGGTCTAGGATTGATTGCTCATCTAATATAGTTAGATTCCTAGCAAGCTTTTGGAATGCTAACAACCTAGGTTCATAGATTAGTTGATCAGGCTACTATAAGCATTAAGCACAAGAATTAGATGGAGAATACTCTTATCATATTTGATTCTATTTGTCCCTAATCATTGGTTCCTAAATCCCTAGAAACCCTAAACATGATTGGTGAACTACTCAGACATAATTTGGATTGAAACAAAAGACATAATGAAAATAAACGGAAATTGCATAAAAATATAAAAAGGGAGTTTAGAGATTCTTCTCAATGTTGAATTCTCTCTCTCAGAATAGCTTTCAAGTTCTCTGTATATTATGAACCTTATGTAAAAGAAACAGAAAATAGAAATATTTATATGTCCTGACATTTAGGTGCAAAAAGGGAAAATCAGGTATTTGCTTCGGATGCTCGTTGATCGATCGATCAAGATGTAAATCGATCGATCATGGACTTGTGTGATCGATCTCCAATATGTCAGGTCGATCGTGAGGTCGAGCATTGTTCTAGCAAGAAAGTTTGATCGATCGATTAGTGTGTTGATCGATCAATTGTAGGTCTTTTCTGCGAAATTTCAAGTAATGCTTCAAAACCATCCAAACGATGCTCTAATGCCGATAATCCAAGTTCCTATGTTTTCCACCTAAAAATGACATAAAACACACATAAAAAATCTAAAAGTAGGCATGTTAATGAGCTTAAAACCTGTAAAATAGACGTATATCATCATCCGCATATAAGAGATAATTGATACATGGGCTCTCCTTTACCATTCTTAAGCATTTGTAAGGTACCATCTTCATTTTCCTTTTTACATAGTCCTAAAAAACTCCACTGCATAAAATGAATATGAATGAGGATAAAAGGTCATCTTGTCTATTTCCTCTTTGTGGTTTAGTTGTACCCTTCAGTATAAAGAGTAAAAAACGATTGATATGCATATCACGATCCACCTTATCCTTATCCACTTCGAGTATAAACTAAATTTCCTTAGGAAAGCTCCTATAAATGACCACTGGAGTCTATCATAAGCCTTCGTCATGTCTATCTTGATGATCATTCCACATTTTTTCTTTCCTTGAGAGTATTTTACGTAGTGGAGGGTCTCGTGAGTTATGAGAACATTGTCTTGAATTACTTTTCCCAGTGAAAAAGCTGAATTGTTTTTCGATATTAAGTTTCCCATAATTTTTTGCAATCGCTTGGTTATGATTTTTGAGACTATTTTGTATCTAACATTGCACGGGGCTATGGGTTTGTAATTAACAACTGTTTTTGGGTTATATTTCATGGGAATCAGTCTTACATGCGTGTGGTTTATGTTGCTCGGCATCTTCTCAGATTCAAATAAGCTTTTGATTTCTGATATGATTTCTTTTCTAATGTTTGACCAGTTCTCTCGGAAGAAACATGTAGAGAAACTATTGGGGCCGAGAGATTTCACTTGATTTATGGTAAATACTGTCAGTAATTTTTCCTCAGCTGAGGGGGTAGCCGTTAGCATCTCATTCATATATTTTGTTATCAGCATTAATATAGCCTTATCCACTACCTCATGCGCTTCAGTTTGTTGTGAGGTAAACAATTCAGAGAAGTACTTTGTATTTACTTCACATATCTCATCATCTTCCTACACTTCTCTCCCCTCATTGTCTTCAATAACCAAGAATTGGTTTCTGGCTCTTCTTTCTTTAGTTACGGCGTGGAAATATACAAAATTTTTGTCACCTAGATTTAGCCATTGCACTCTACTTCGGTGCTGCCAATACTCTTTTTCTCTCTTATACGCTTTCTTGAGTCCATTCGCGATTTCAGTTATTTATCATGTAGGATTTTGATCAGCTTCCTTGAGTTTAGGTATCTCCACCACTGCTTGCTGTTAGGGAGACTGTCTCGTGTTTCTCGTAATGCAATCATGCGAGGGCTCTGAGTACAAAATTGGTGGAACATCTTGTCTTTATGAGGAATAAGAAGTCAAGACAATGTTTTGAATTGATGTCCTTTAACCAAAAAAATCCATGGGGATTCTTCAATCCCTGAAAATTCCAGCTCTGTATAGCTAAGGAACAAGACCCTCTAGGTCCCGAAAATTTATCGATCTATTCAAAGAAGTTGGCGTTTTCTTATCACTTGGACAACATAAATGATCAGGAGAGTTGTAGGGTAGGAATACCACTCGGTTCCCTTCATTAAGTTTGGAAGTAGGCTTCCTCATTGATTGATATTCCTCTTGAAACTGAAAGAATTAAAGAAATCCTAGGAGAGTTTTGGATCTTGATCACATTTCTCTTCCTTGAATTAATCCCCAGAATTATTTTTGGACTAACTTGAATCCTTTTCTTACTAGTATTAGTCAAGTGTCCTCACTTGGTCACACCTTCCCCTATCCAAGAGACCAAGTGGCCACCTATCTAATAACATCAAGCTTCATACATAGTCTCGGTTCTCTTTTATCACAAGGCCAAGACGTGTTTAGTAAGGTATGGCCGTACATATTGTATCAAGACCGAAGGATGAGATAGGGATGGAAGGAGCTGAAGTAGCGAGGCTGTTAAGCAAGAAATAGTGCTCAGCAAGTCTCTAAGTTGTCCCACAAGTGAGGAAGAATCCGTTGGAGCCAATGGAGGTAAAAGACAAATTTGCTTTAATTTAAATTTAGTGGTCCCAAAATGCTTTATGCTTTCTTATCCATAACCTTGTCTCTTTGGGAACTTTAGGGCATTCTGTAGCTCATTTTTTCCTATTTAAATTTGTAATCGGTTCAAGAATAATATCAAGTCCTTAGGGGTCAAATTCTGCTCAATTCTCTCTCTAAAACCCTCTTTCTCTCCCTAAATTCTCTCTATTCTCCCTACCTAAACTCGTCTATACTCTATTATTCTAAGTAATTCCGCAGATTCGATCATGGTATCAGAGCCAAGTTGGCTGCTCTATTTGTGTTCTTTGTTTCGTTTTATGATTTAATCCTGCCTTGCTCAAAATGTTTTCTTGTTTTCTCGGTTTTTCCAATTTTTGTTTGTGATGATGAAGAATAAAAGATGGTGGCTGTGATTTAATCACTGAAAAGGGAGAAAAGCTCCCACCTGTAAGCACTATCTTCATCTCCAAATCACATTTGGTTCAAGGTCTGGTTGTTTTGTGTTTGTTTTAATCAGTTTTCAAAAGATTTTCGATCCACTCTCTATGCCAAATCGATTTTCTGCTTGTTTTTCAAAGTTTTGTGGTAATAAAGAGATAAAAAGATGGTATATGTGATTTAATCACAAGAAATGGGAGAAATCTCTCACCTTTAAGCTCCATCTTCATCTCCAAACCACACCTTGCTCCAAAGTTTGGATTTTTTCCAAGTTTATCTTGCATCTTGTTTTTTGTTTTAGCCTGATCCTTTGTGACAATGAGGAGGAAAATATTGGGTGGCTGTGATGTTAATCACAATGAGGAGGAGAAAGTCCTTCCTTTAAGCTCCATTGACCTCTAAGTCCAAAAAAGGTAAGGTTTTTTGTTGTTTGGTGACAATGAAGGGTAAAATGAAGGTTGATGTGAAAAAGCTTTCACTTTTGCCTCATCTAATCCCAAAGTCACAGGCTTTCTCTTAGTTCGGTGACAATGAAGGAAAAAGTCATGGTTGATGTGGAAACGTTTCCATCTTTACCACATTCAAGTTCAAAGTCACGGTTTTTTTGTTTGTGTTGAAGTGATAATGAAGAGTAAGGAATAAAGGCTTTGATTCGAATCATAAAGAGGGAAGAAAGGTTCCTCCTTGGTCTATTTCCATTTCTAAATCACCTTCGATTTTGTTTGATAATGAAGAAAAGGTTGGCTAGGATTGAATATCACAAAGATTTCTTCTAGTATCCTCTTTCCCAAGCGATCTTGGCTGCTCGTTTTTGGTTCGCTTGTTTGGAAAAATTGGGCATATGATGATGCTTTCTTATGAAGAGTAAGAGCTAATATGTTCATTGTATTGTTTTCTTGCAGCCTAGAGTGTTAGCTGCTGAGTGAACCATGGAAATCTGCATAAACTCTCATGACTTCCGCACTTAGACCATGTTGAATCCTCACATAATGTTTGTTTTCTTTCTCTGAGAAGGGAAGAGGGTCAAATGATGCTTTGAAACTATAAGTCCGAGCACCTAATAACCTAGAGAATCCCATCATCTCTCTCAAAACAAAGAAATGGAACTCGGCTCTTGACCTTGTCAAAAACAAGCTCTCAAACCGTGTGAAATTCATATCCTTTGTTAAGGTAGTGATCCCTGGTCAAGATGGTTAGATTCTCATGAATTTAAAATCATATAAGACATATTGAATCCATTTAACAAGAGAGAGAGGAAAGCAAAAAGATAAGCTTTGCTCATTTGAGTTTAAGTTATCAAATGCTAAATGAATCTCATCATGTCTTACATGAAAATAAGATGAGATCCTTGGTCCGCTCTTAGTTAGCTTTAAGACCATGATGAATCCAAATCTTATGTGAGTCTCAAAAAGAAGTGAACCATACCCACACTTTGACATTATGACTAATCCAATTCTCTTGAGAAGAAAACCTTGGACCGCTTGACGCATTAAATCCTCGGTTCCTTTTTCTTTTTGATAAATTATGATCAGCAAACTTACTTGTGTAAGCTCTTTCCGTTATGATCATGTTATCCGAAAATAATTGGCTCGTACTTGGGAGTCCTCCTTATGGTGGATTATTGTCCCATGATCTCTATTCTCCTTCAATCTCTCAAAATGAGAGTATAGTGCCTTCATGGTGAAGAGCATGAAGAGAAACCCCTTTATCCACTAATCTTTGTTGTGTATATGATTAGGAATGAGTATAAGGGAAACCACAATTTGGTGTGACAAACCATAGCTGACCTGAAATGTGGAAGGTACCAACTAGGATGATGTGAGATGAAAGATCAAACTGTGAGGGGAAGATTCAGCCTCAAATAGATGGACAAACTAGAATGGTGCTCCATGAGCTGAATCTCTACTCAAACGGCCACCAACTAAGAAGTTTAAGTTGGTGAGAAGTCACTCACACCAAGCTTATGGAGAAATAAGCTATCAGGAATGAAGGAAGGGACGGTCTCTTAACCCTTCTTCTTATATTCTTCTTCTTATATCAATTAATTATGTTTTCAAACCCGAAATTCTATCCTTAATTCCTTGTGTCCTTTTGTGTGTGATTCTTATGAAGGTATCCTAATCATGAGACAATAAAGGAAGACAAGGAGGAAAGAGGTTCTTGGAAAATGAAATGGTGAAAGGAAGTTCAAAGAATGAAAAAGGGGTCTTGACATAATCCCAAACCGATCCCATCTTAAGACAATCCGGTCGGATTTATGATTTTCTGATCGGGAAATCACGGGCACCGTGGGACAAGGTTGGATGTACCGCGGAAAGCTTGCTCATGTACCGCAAAGTCAATGGAAGCTCGGGAAAGTCAACTTTTAGATTTTTTCGTCCCAAGCTTGGAGCTTATCAAGGCATGAAGAATACATGATAATGACTACATCAAGGAGATATAAGGCTATGTCTAAACCCTTTCTCTTTACTTTCTCATTGATATTTTCAATTCCAAGTCTTTATTTGCAATCTCAATATATGTGTCATGATTTGTTGGCCTTAACATCATTCTAATTCTCCGTTTAAGGCACATAAACAATGGCTCATGACCAACACTCAAGGGAATTGCAAGTGGGAAGAGGATCTTGGAAGTTGAAAGGGTAAAGATAATTGGGAAGAGTCATACTCCTCGGATCAGTTTTACCATCATCAACCGAAAAGGGCCACTCTCTAAACCCTTCACTCTATGCATTATAGTTTGATTATCTATGCTCTATATATTTTATTGCTTAGCTTCCGTAAAACTCTACAATCATATACTCACTTCTTTGAATCTATTTGTGAAAAGGATCAAAGAAACCTGATTGTGGTTATTCTCACAAGGAGCAAGTGGTAGAAAAGAGAAGATAGATGCTAGAGAAATGGCTGAAAGAGAGGAGGCGATCTGAATGTTTGATGAAAGATTAGCCTTCACAAACCAGTATGAAGAGAGCTTGCCTTCACGGAGTGTGAAGAGAAAAAGTCTGCAATCATGTTTGAGGGGTTCAAGACATGAAGGACAGTTCCAAAGGCAGTCTGACCACCCTGGGCCGCGAGGGGGAGTACACCCAGAATCGTGGCCACGACTTGGCATTCATGTTATCCGAAGATCATGAGGTATAAAGTTCTATGTGATGTGTTATTACTAATGATCTTGTGTCGTGTGTTTCTTGTAGAAGAAGGAGCCATAGGATGAAAATAGAACTCCATAAACATAGAAATATGGTATCTATAAACATCAAAGCTCGGATTTTTGGACAAGATATGTAAGCAAATCAACAAGGATGTCATCACCAAAACTTGCGGCAAAAGGAATGTGAGTTCAAGAGATAGGGTTATTGCACACATGGAATTGGAATTTCTAATAAGTTGCATAACCTGATTCCAAACCTAAATCCTTAAAGCCATATGCAAGAACCGGAGTGCAAGACCTTCAGAATCAAGCTATCTTAATCAGATTCATGAAGCACTCGGATCACAAAAGGGGCAATTTCCTAACTCTTCTTGTCATTTCTAAAATCAGTTCTTGTTGTTATCTTATCACAGCTCCTTAAACCCTTAGCAAAGTGCTTTAAAATTTTAAATCTTCTTGTGAAAAAAATTATTGCTACAAAGAGATTAAGATAAAATCAAATCATGTGACAAATTATCTAAACAAATGTTACTCAGACAAATTCATTAGTTAAAATAAATCGACCAATAAGAAAAATTTAAAATTTCAACTATTATTTTATTACATAGATACAGAAAATCTTATTGTTACGATTTTATTATAATAGATATATAAGTTAAAAATCTTTTTATATTAAAATTAAATCAAATTGGTGATATTATGTAAATAAAGATATTATTAAGACTTAGTTAAAGATTCTTATCAAATATTATCAAGGGAAATTTTTTTTAATTTATTATAAAATATATGAAACTGTTAACGCTCTCAATACAATATTTTTTGTTGTTTTTATTGCGTTGACTAATAATATTTAAATTAAGTTTTTTATTAAAATCCAAAAAAACTTATTTGTTAAAACAAACAAAATCGTATTCAGGTTCTTATCAAAAACTCAACAAAAGATTTATTTTAAAAACCAATAAAAATCAAATCTTAATTGGTTAAAGATTTCTTTTTAAAACCAGCAAAATCAAATTATAATTGGTTTTTCTAAACCTATAAAAATCAAATCTTAATTGGTTAAAATTTTGTTTTTAACAAACAAAATCAAATCTTAATTGGTTAGAGGTTTTTTTAAACCAACGAAAATCAAATCTTAAATGGTGGAATTTTCCTTTTTAATTATATATTTTTATTGAAATCGAATCAAAAGAAATAATTAATTTTTTAAAATATTATCTAAACAAAAAGATAAATGAATGAATTTAAAAAAATTGAGCAATCAAAAAAAATCAAGAGATTTAAAATCTTTATTATATTGAATCGTTTGAGAATTGTGATAATCGTCCTAGGATGAGTCTTAAAAAGATCTTGTTTATTAGTTTTTCTATTAGGATTAGGAGGATTGTTTTTAATAGATATCGGTTAGGATTAGGAATATAATTATTTAAGAGATTAAAATTGTAATAAAATAATTTCAAAGATAATCTCAAAGTAGCTGAGATGTCATAATAAATGTCAAAATATAATTAATTAATTAATAATATTTAATCTAGATAATAATAACTAATTAATTAGTTATGGAATCTTATCAGAATATAATTGTGTGACAAATATTATGTGATAATATTTTCTAATAACAATACGACCTATTCCAAAACAGACAATATAACACGGTATTTAAGTTGATGTTATGCTTTTATTATATAAGAGATTAATAAAAAGTTATAATTAGGTCCCGCAACAGGTTTATATGGATGTCATACTCATACCCTACACATATACATATACCAAATATGCTTATAAACTCTGCTTGTGTTTTAATAACATATTTTAGTTACATTTATTGATATATGAGATATTCCTAGACCCAGTTATTTGTGAATAAATATATGTTCTGAAAGGCAAGTTCATCTTTAGATCAAATTAGTCAAAAAGTTGTAGAATACTGTGTGGTAGACATAAGCACATGATGCTAATTCAAATAAAATTTTAAAAGAATTGTTTTTGGGTGTGATTGGTGTTAATATTGTGGGGTGTATTTCGAAAATACGCACTTCCTATACTAATCAACAGAAAATAATTGGAAAAAGCGGTTTTCAAAATTTAGCTAATAAAATATTAAAAGCGGATTTTAGTAAGTAAAAGTATGAACCGCACTTGAAAAACATCTTTATATCTAACTAGATATGGACCCGTCTGATGCACGGATTATTTTTTTATCAAAAAACTTCATATGTATGATATTTAAAACCATATTTCTGAAAATTATATGGTTTTTCAAAAAATATTATATTACATATGTTAGTTTAGACCAAAAGATGATTGTAATTTCTTTTAGTTTTAAAATTTATTTTAAATTATTCCGTAGATAATAACATACACTAAATCAAAATTTTTACTTTATTTTATAAGAATTGTTTAGGTTAAACTTCAAATTAATACTTTCTTTATCCTATAATCTTTACTAATTTATTTTAAATCCAATTTGACACGTAAAATAATTATTTTGATTAGTAACTTTGCAACCAAACTTTATAGATTTTAAGATTTGATTTTTTTTATCATAAAATCATAAAATATAAATATAGAATAATTTTGATCATTGGATTTAACATATGAACAATCTTGTTGATTAATAACTACTGAAATCCAATTTTATAGATATTATGATTTGATTTTATTATTTTTAATAAAATATAAATACTAAATAATTAAAGATCATTGGCTTTAACATGTAGAATAATCTCATTGATTAATAATTTTGAAACTCAACACTATATAATTGATTTTGATTTTATCATTTTTCTATAAAAATATAAATACGAAATAATTTTTGATCTTTGGATTTGACATATGGAACAGTCCCGTTGATTAGTAACTTTTGAAACCAACTTTATATAATATGATTAAGATTTAATTTTATCTTTTATTTAATAAAATATAAATACAGAATAATTTTTGATCGTTAGATTTGACATTTGGAACAATTCTATT
This sequence comes from Lepidium aucheri, assembly GCA_900406435.1. NCBI lineage: Eukaryota > Viridiplantae > Streptophyta > Magnoliopsida > Brassicales > Brassicaceae > Lepidium > Lepidium aucheri. The sequence goes on along the minus strand of OVBA01000712.1, from coordinate 20,478 downwards.
GATTACTAACTTTTGAAACCCAACTTTATATAATAAAATTAGAAATTGATTTTATCTTTTACATAATAAGATATAAATAAAGAATATTTTTTAATCGTTGAATTTGACACTTAGAACAATCCCGTTGACTACTAACCTTTAAAACCCAACTTATAAAATAGGATTAGGAATTGATTTTATCTTTTATTTAATAAAATATAAATACAAAATAATTTTTGATTGTTGAATTTGACACATGAAACAATCTTGTTGATTAATAATTTTTAAAACCCAACTTTATATAATAGAATTAGGATTTGATTTCATCATTTATTTAATTAAATATCAATATAGAATAGTTTTTTATTGTTGGATTTGACATGTGGAACAGTCCCATTAGCTACTAACTTTTAAAACCCAGCATTACATAATAGGATTAGAAATTGAATTTATCTTTTATTCAATAAAATATAAATATGGAATAAATTTTGATCGTTGGATTAGACACGTGGAACGATCTCATTAACTACTAACTTTTGAAACCCAACTTTATATAATATGATATATTTTTTGTTTTTTATAAATAATATTTAATATAATAATTTTAGTATAATAAAATTAGCAATGAAAATTACTTTTTTAAAATTAGTTTTTTAACAATTAAAATTCCAGATTTCTTTGTTGATTAAGATTACTTTTTAATTTAGCAATTCTTTTTATATTAATATAAGGTAAAATTTGAAATAATCTATTTAAAGATATATTACATCTATTTCATTAAAAACAGATAAATAAGGATAATTTCTAATCATTGAAATTTGATACATGGAATATCCATGTTAATGATTAACTTTGAAACCTTATTTTATATAATATAATTTATTTTTTTCGTTTTTATAAATTATTTTTAATATAAAATTATTTTTATATAATAAGATTGGTAATGAAAATTATTTTTTGTTAGAATTATTTTTGTAACAATTAGTATTATTGATTTTTTTTATTAAGATTTTTATAACAGTTAGAATTAAGTTATTTTTTAGATTAAGATAAGCTAAATATTTAAAAATATATATTTAAAGATCTATTTTATCTATTTCTTTAAATATACTAATAAAGATAATTTATAATAGTTGATTTTGACACGTGGAATTATCTTGTTAATGAGTAACTTTGAAACTTTATTTTATATAATAGAATTATACTATTCGTGTTAAAAATATTATAATAAATTAAAATAAAGTAATGATACATTAAAGTTAAAGTATTTACCTTTTTTGCTTATTTGCCTTGATTGCGTTAGAGGTAAACGAAAGATAAATAATTATGTTGAAGAGAGCTTGAAAAGTTTGAATGAATTGAAATAAACGTCTATGTATTTATGTATATATAGCAATTGATATTCATAATTCTCTTTTAGAATAGGATTATGTATATAAAATACTTTTTAGATTTGGATCATATATACATAATTGTTTAAGAAATACTTAGATAATTATATTCGGTTGCGATTAGTATCAAAGATAATTATTTTGTGATAAGGCTAAATACTGAAAAAAACCTTCTTAAAAATCTGTTTTATCTTTTTTAAAATAAATAAATATAGAAAAAATTATGATCGTTGAATTTTGACACATGGAATCATCCTATTAATTAGTAACTTTGAGATCCAACTATATATAATAGGATGATTGATATTCATAATTCCCTTTTAGATTAGGATTATGAATATAAATTTTTTTTAGATTGAGATTATGTATAAATAGTTATTTAGGTATTATTTAGATAATTATATTCGATTAGGATTAGGATCAAAAATAATTATTTTGTGATAAAGCTAAATATTGAAAATTCTATTTAAAAATATGTTTTATCGTTTTTTTAAATAAACAAATACACAAAAGTTTGTGATCGTTGGATTTTGACACTCCTGTTAATGAGTAATTCTCAGATCCAACTTTATATTATAGTATATAATAAGATTTAAAATTATCAAGAAATTTATAATTTGTTTTTCTTATTTTTAATTGTGAGAATTATTTTTTAAGAATATACATACATTAAAAATTTACATTGTTTGTTACGAAAATTATATTTTGTTAGGATTCCATTGTTAAGAATACAAAAATATTTTTTTATATGAAAACTTGTTTTATAATTAATTTTAAAATTAAATATTATTTAATTTTATACTTAATATGAAATAAATATTTATGAATATTTTTATTTTAAATTATAAATAAAAATAATTATTTAAAATTCTTTTTATATTAAGATTGTGGATAGAAATACATATTTTGTGATAAAGATAAATATTTAAAAAATCTATCTTAAAATATATTTATCTTCTTATTTTTAATATATAAATGAAGAAAAAAAATTGATCTTTGAATATGACACGTGGAACAATTCTGTTAATAAGTAACTTTGAAAAATTGTACTTTATATATTAAGATTTATAATTTGCTTTTCTTATTCTTAATTGTGACAATTGTTTTGTAAGAATATACATATATTAAAAATTTACATTGTTTGTTACGAAAATTATATTCGGTTAGGATTCCATTGTTAAGAATATAAAAATATTTTTATATAAAAATTCGTTTTATAATTATTTTTATTATTTAATTTTATACTTAGTATGAAACAAATATTTATGAATATTTTTATTTTAAATTATAAACAAAAATAATTATTTACAATCCTTTCTATATTAGGATTGTGGATAAAGATACATATTTTGTGATAAAGATAAATATTTAAAAATATATTTTAAAGTATATTTATCTTTTTACTTTTAAGATATAAGTGCAGAAAAAAATTTAATCGTTGGATCTGCAACGTAGAATAATCATGTTAATGAGTAACTTTGAAATATTCTACTTTATATAATAAGATAAGGTGCGGTACAATGATAAAAACCAAAATAATAATAATAAAATATTGATATAACTAGGATTATATCCGCGTTATAATGTGAGATTGAATTATTTTGATTGTTTTTTAAACTATATGTATTTACGTTGTTCGAACCATGTTGATATTTTGGAATATTATTTAGAGGTCAGAAATTTGAACCAAATTTAATCCGGATTAGAATCAAATGGGAAAACTAAACTGAACCAAATCAAGAACCAAATTTTAATTTTTTTTAGTTTTCGTATCAAATCTTTTATTTTAATTTATAATTTTTATATAAAAAAATACTCAAATTTACGTTGTTCTTGTTTTATCTTTTCCTCTTTGCTTGTTCTTCACTTAAAATTGTTCATTCCTCATTCAATTTTATCTTTTTTACTCTGCCCTTTTCGTTTGTACAATGTTTTATAATATCACTTATATTATATCCTTATTGCGTTGATTTTGCAAGAATTTACATTTGAATATGGACTAATCTAGGATTTGCTTCTCGCTGATGATTCTAGACTATTTTTGGTCATTTTGATTATCTTCCATTCAATTTTGTTTTTCTAGGTTTTCTCTGTTTTGTTGTTCTTCAGTGAGCTTGTTTGACATGGTCTGTGTATGGTTATGGACCAATTATTGGACCTCATTTGGTTGATGTAATCAGGAAAAGTTTTGGGATTTTCTCTTGATTTCAGGTTTGTGATTTGTTACCAAAGATTTAGTTTCCACCCTTTAGTTTGTTCATTTTTGTTGTTGTATCGTTCTATGCTTCTGTTCCAGGATTTCGAATGCGTTAATTTGCAGAAATTGTTCATAGACATGGACATGTTCATGAACATGGACATGAACATGGACATGGACATGGACATGGACATGGACATAAACATGGACATGGATATGAACATGGACATGGACATGGACATGGACATGGACATGGACATAAACATGGACATGGATATGAACATGGACATGAACGTGAGCGTGGACATGGACGTGGGCGTGGATATGGACGTGAACGAAGACTTATCCTTGTACATGGACATGGACATGGACCTCGTCATGTCACTAATTATATATGATGATCAGATCCTCCTGCGCATCCCTAAACTCAGTACTCTGGCCGTGTCAATTTCCAAAGCCTATGACATCTGCTTCACGTCCCTGGCAACAACAGCTTCACAAATACGTCCTTCCATAGGTCCGGACATGGACGTCGTAATATTTTGTCATATCCTTCTTCACGAACATGGACATCGAATCTACTCGTCCATGCCCACATGCTTTTTATGTCCACTGCGGTTTAGATGCTACTCAATTTACGTGTCTTAAGTCATACGCTTCTCGATGGACATAGACAACTCTTGAGTCATATTCTTTTTCATGGACATCACTTCTCTACGTTATCCAACTCCATCTGGACATGGTCATTTCTCATGGTCCCGCACTTCTGATCATGATCCTTATCATTTTCTATGTGAATGTCAATCCATAACAGCTTTTTCTATCCGGATTTGGTGGTCAACTCATATCTTTCTTCATGAACATGGACATGTCTTCTGTTATATCCTTCTAAATGGACATGGACATCGGATTCACTTGTGCTCTCTCTCTCCGGGTTCAAATGGAACACACATGCCCTCTTCCATTTCCGTTTTTAATTTCATTAAAGGCATTTTTGTCTTACCACTCTTAAATTTGTGGCATTTCAGCCAACTTATTCACAGAGGGGTATTTTGCAGAAGACTTTTACTTTTTAGGGTATTTGGCACAAAAATTCCAAATAAAAATATATGAATAAGTCTAAAACTAAAATAATTAAAATACCAAATTAGATAAACCAAACCCAAAAAGTACCAAAATGTGTCTTAAAATTATATATCTGAAAACCAAATCCAAACTAATATCTATACTTGGAACTATTATTAATAAATAAAAATTGTAACTTTAATAATTAAATTACTTTTATTTTATTAATAAATTATCTATTAGTAAATTATAACTTTAATAATAATTTATCTAGCTAATGGCTCAGGGCACCGGGGTTTGATTCCTCCTCACTACACTAATAGGATTAAAAAGAATTTTAGGGTGTGGGCTAGGCTATGGATCGGACCTTGTCGATCCAGTTGACAAAAAGAAAAAAAAAAGCCACACGGCTTTTTATATTTCCACCAATCACATATTACAAAAATCGCACTGTTCATCAAAACCGCACTTATACCGTACCTTACTTTGTCCCGTATTTGTACCGCCTTGCACTTTGTCCCGCACCGCCAAAACCACAATTACCAATCAAACCCTTTGTATCAATAATTATTAAGTGGGGAGCTAGCTAAGATGCTGGAAAACCGAGAAAGATTTACCAGGTTTCTCTTGTGGAAGAATTTCATAAGATTTAGAAGCTTATTTAGAGTTTATTCTCTTCAGTTTATTCTTTGTTCTTTGAAATATAGTGTTGATGTCCTTGTCAAAAGTGTTAGATGGTTCATTCGTGATTGTAATTTTGTAGACTTTGTTCCACCGATATATAACTCCATTATTAATGAAATATATTCAGCAGTTGCCAATCAAAAGTTATTTAGTGAAGAGAAAATCTATAGTAAAACTTTTTATTGATAATTACATCCGAAGAATTTCCATACATATTAAAATATCAATTTAATAGTTACCTATAAACATATAATTTGTGGATTAAACAATTTTCCATAACTCTAAACTAAGAGTAATTCTTCTTTTCATCAACAATTATATTGGATCAAAAAATCGGAACCATTGAACCTATGTAAAAACTCTTCACATGCAGTAAAGTGGAGTTAAATTCCTAATACATAACTATTAGGTAAGCATGTAAACCATCAGATTGAGAAGAGATTGAGAAGAGAGTGACAAAGTAATTCAATTAATAACTTTTAAAATGTACAATCTATGACAAAGTAATTCAATTAATAACTTTTAAAATGTACAATCTATTATCATTATTTAATGAATATTGTATTAAAAACTTAATTTTTTTTAATTGATAAGAAAAAATGTCTAGGAAATCTTTAATAACAGTGACGTAAACTAAAGTAAAAATAAAATAAGAAGCATATAATCTAATTGGCTTGTTTATAATTTAGTTTGATACCAGGTGGTGAATTAGAATTTTACAATTTTTAGTTGGAAGAATTAAGCTATATAGATCAGCTTTTATCGATCTAGTTTTTAATTTTGTTAACGTCCAATTGTTATTAAAAAAATAAAATAACATAAAATAAAATCAACTTTGCAGATAACAATTTGTGGAGTATATCGAGAGGAAAAGTGTGAAACCGTAGAACCATGGTCATAATTTTGTTTGTATCTTTCGTAAACAGTTGAACTCTTTTTAATGTTTTTTGTCTGAAAGAAGAAGTTTAATAAATGTTGAAAAATATGAAAATTATGAACTACGCATTAAATTTCTGTTTTGTTTTTGTCGTCTCTTTGTTAGATTTTTTTTTTCAAACGGAACAAAGTACCCCCACATCATTTATAGAACAAAGCCAGCACAAAAATGCAACCAAAAAAGAAGAACCGAGTAAAGGATAAATAACATATCAGATTCAAGCCAAGGCTTCTTCTTGTGATTGTAATCTATGACACGTGTTTTCTAGCAGTTCAAAGATCACTTTTTCTGGATAATTAGCTAAAATAGTGCAAAAAAATTCTAAAATTATTAAAATAATATTTATATTTCATAATTACTTAAATAATGCTAAATTTTTTTAATGAAATTACTAAAATATTATTAATGAAATTACTAAAATACCATTTTTTGCTTTAGAAAAGAAAATAATTACTAAAATGTCATTACTAAAATGTCATTACTAAAATCTGGCAGCGCCAAATAATAAATCTACGCGCAATAAATCTACTATAAATGTAGATATAATATTTTTTGGCGGACATGTTTTACTTTATATCAATTTATTATAGTCTGGTAGATTTATTTTTGTAGGTTTATTTTGAATATGTAGTAGATTTGTTTTAGTAGATATATTATGCAGTGTCAAGATTAATTTTATTGTTTTATAGATTTGTTTAATCTAGTTTAGTAGGTTTTTTTTCTCTCGGTAGATTTTTTCCCTGTCGCAGATTTATTTTCATATAGCAAATTTGTTTATGCAGATATTATGTTCTGAATTGCAGATTTGTTTTAGGTTGGCAGATTTATTTTCAATTTGTAGATTTTATGTTCAATGTTGCAAATTTGTTTCGAATTGCTAGAGTTGTGTTTTGTAGATTTATTTTATAGTATTGCGGATTTATATTCAAATCGTAGATTTCTTGTCAATTAGCAGATTTATTTTTGTATGTTGAAGAGTAGGTCTGAAAATGATAAATTTATTTATGCAGATTTTATGTTTAGGGATGTAGAGTTATTTTTATTTCATAGATTTATTGTTCAAGTATCGCAGATTTATATTTTGCAACTGTATATATGTAATATTGTAGATTTGTCTGAAATCTTGTAAATTTATTTTTGATTTTTAACCTAGAAATGTAAATAACAATTATGCTCTTAAATTAATTAAACTTGTATTTTCTTCCCCAAAATGTATGGGGTCATCTACGTGCAAATAAAAGCCATGAAATTGCTTTCTTCTCAAAGCAAAAGACTCCATTGATTTTTAGGCGTAGAGCTATGCAAAAATTGGATAACACTATCATTCTCTTTTCATCATGTTAATTGGAATTATATTTTAGAGCCATATATTTTTTGGATAAAATGTAAATTTATTACCAAAAGGAAAAGAGTGCAAATAGATAACAAAATTTATGGAGAGAGAATATCAGACTCCGCCGAAGATTTGTGGTCTAGTGGTAGTGGCCACTTTAACATTCCTTAGGCACCAGAGTTTGATTCTTCGCTAATGCAAAGGAAAGAAAAAGAGAGATTTTAAAATATGGATTTTGGCAAAAAAAAATATCTGACCCCCAAAAAAATATAAAAAAGGTCAAGATAAACTAGAGATGATAAGTAACTAGGTGTTAGTAAACCATATGGAAAGCAGATTGTTATTCCCCTTATGCGGTAGCCGAGCGAGCAAAGTATCTTTCACACTCCTATCAAGCCATAAAAAGAGAGATTCTGAAGTTGACGAAACTTGAGAATGAAGGCCAGAGTTTCTTTCTTGCCAAAACCGAGGTTGTATTCAAACATGTTTGGTCCAAAGCGGTCGAAATAGTTTTATAGCTATGTTCAGTCACGGTTTCATGTTATCGTTGAAGTGTACCACCGCTGCGTTTCTGATTTTATCCATGCCAATGCTCGGATTATAACCGAACCCAAGCACATTCCACGATTTATACAGTGGCTTTGTGGTCAAGTAAAACGTGATCAGTCCTGGTGGTAACGTTCCCACACAAAATCAATATCACCACAACTCAACTCGAATGAATTTGCATATTTGAACCCATAATCGACTAAATTTGAAGTTACAAGCACAAAATCAAATTAGTCGAGTAAAGCTATAAGAAATCTAATAGATCTACTTAAAATAAACACCACCACATCTAAAGATTGAATTAATCTACAAGAAATGTAATAAATATGCAAATTGTAAACCATAATCGAATACATCTTTTTCTACAATCACAAAATCAACTTATCAACATCGCAAAATCTCAAAACAATACACTAAATTAAGAATCCAAACACAAAAAGGAAAACAAACAAAAGAGAAGGATGTACCTTTGCCGAGTCACCGTCGGAGAAGCCGAGTCGCCGCCGTCCGAGATAACCAAACTGCCGTCGTTTGAAATCATCGCCGTCCAGAGAGGAAAGTCACAATGTGACCCTAAGAAAAAAAGAACGAACATTTGTGGTTTTCGAAAGGTTTAGATTTGTTTAATCAGACTAATACTGTAATTATTTATTCTTCTAGTTTTATTAAGTTTTTTTTAATGGAATAATAAAATTAAAAACAACAGGTTTTTATGTCTTTTTAATGATAATTTTTAACCTTCACGTGATATAGCATTATTTGAGTAATTATGCTATATTCTAGCATTATTTAAGTAGTTATCTTTTTTTTATTTTTTGGTACTATTTTCATATTTTAATAATAACAAAACAGATTTAAATATCGGCAATGTGTAAAAAGTGTGAAAACCTTACCCGAAACGCGTCACCAATCAACCCTATTATTATGATATTAGCTCCTACGTGTCATGATCTCATTAGCTAAATATAAATTAGGTTAAATAAGTGTTCTTTATCATTGTATCTATATAAGGTTTTAGTCTCTATCAAATTCAACAAAAAAACATTTTTCACAAATTCTTGGATTTCTTGACATAGCTTCAGAGCCTACCCTAATTTCTTAAATTCCTATTTTCGATCTTTTATTCTGTTTCGTTTCGGTCTTAAAAATTTGTGGAGATTCAAATTATTGATGAAGAAAATGATAGTGCCGACAATAAAGATATAAAAAAAAGATGTCTTTCAAATTTCTACTTCTAAATAATTTTTTTTTAGTATCTTCTTGTCTTAAAAAACAAAAAGAAAAGGAAAAAGAAAAAGAAAGGTTCAAAAAATTGATGTGGTGTTTGTCCCGTTAATGGAAATTTGGCCACAAGAAAAAAAATCGTGAATTTTTTTATTTAATTTCTAAAATTTTGTTTTCTTTTCTACTTCTTTAAAATATCTATATTTATAAAAAGAAAACAAGAAAAAAAAACCCTGAATGAGAAATTTCAAATATTCTAATTGTTTAGACAGGAATATTGCAGATTATGAGGATTATAATTTGGTGGTAACTCCAATGGATACAATGCTGATCCGGTGATAATGAATTTAAATTCAACTAGACAAGTTTCTTCATGAACAAGATGTTCGAAGAACGACCCACACTTGATGTAGCCACTTTGACCTTACAATTGGGTATAAACATCAATGACCTAACGGCTAGGTATTGAAGCCGTTTTGGTCCTACAACTCGGTATAAACTTCGATTATCTAACAGGTGGGTATTGAAACTGTTTTGACCCTACGACGGGATATAAATGCCTAAACTAACTCAACGACCGAGTATAATACCACGAAGATGACTCAATGACCGACACTACAAAAAAAACACTTCTAATTCCGACCACACTTCGCGTTGGCCTTTCCAGTGGCATTCTAATAGAAAATGATTATTGGTATAGCGTGTTCGGAATACAGATTCTTGTCGATAGCCGTCGATCAAACCGACGGACACCGACAACATAATCTAAAATATGTCCTGTCGAGTGTTATCGGACAAAGCCGTCGGTTGTCGTTGGCAAGGATCTGCCGAAGAGGGTTGGTTCTTGGCCATCACGAGTCGTCGGATATTGTCTTGTCGGTTGCCGTCGGATGTTGTCGGGGTTGAGTCCATCGGATGTCATCAGGGTGGTGTTCATTGAATGTCGTCGGTTTAAGGTCTGTCAGTTTCTGTCAGTCTATTCCAACGGTTATATATATATANTAACTTTTTTAAAAAAATTAATCAATAATTTTAGAAATTAAATTTATTAATTTTGTAAAAAGATTTTTATATTAAATAAATTGTTTTCAATAGATGCGTTTTTCATACAATATATAGTACTATCCTAAACTAAATCTCCGGATTGTGGGTTTTACTATTCGAAGGTAAAAATTGGGAGTGTCGAACATCTGCATGAGTTGGGCCATCTGTGCTTTAGTCCTCTCTTGCTCCTCCTGATACGAGCTGAGTGAGGCCTGTATTTACTCTAGGGTCTGCTCCATGCGCTTGTGCTTTGCGTGGAGATCCACCAGCTCTTGCTGCAACTGTTGACTGGGTCCTAACCGCTGACTCAAGTCAACACCAGCTGGTAATCCATCGGGGGTGACAAGCTTACCGAGTCCAAATCGTCATCCCTTCCTATAAAAAGTTTCCTAAAAAAATACACTTAGATGATTATAAACTTTACTAAACATAATCTAAGAAAATAAAGTATTAGATTAAAAATATACCTTAACAACGATACAGTTGATATCATCTCGTGATAGCACAACCGAAGAGCCCTTTCCATCCTGAGTGAGTTGGGTTAGGATCTCTTCTTTCCTATGTTTGATCCTCTCCACCACCTCTAACACCTTCTGGTTCTGGATCGCTCGTGTCTTCTTGCTGGTGTGATAACCCTTCATCAGGTTAAGCGAATCTAGTACGCACCCGTTTTTAATAGTCTACAAAACCGAAAATATTGTTAAGCTTAGATTTAATGAAATACTTATATCTAAAATTGAAACTTACCATCTCTCGTTCAACTTGCTCAAATGTATGGGAGCCAGCATTGTTTATCCATGTCGCCTTCTCTTCCTTACCAGTCTTGCGGTTCTTCTTTTTTCTCTGGGAAATCTTCTTCGTCTCCTGACGACTCCAATATGCAATATGCAATAAACTCCAATATGCAATATGCAATATACAAAGGAAACTTGCTGAAGGTTGGATGCGCAAACGGGAGCTGCTACTGTATCATAAGCTTCACTAAGATAATTATCTAGCCCTTAATGTGAAACCTATAATTGAGAAAATTTAGTTATTATAATTTAAAAGTTACTTATATAAAATTAGGAAAGTATAATATTTACCATGTCGATCCATCGAAATCCAGATTTGGATCGAGAATCTTTAGATGGCCACATCCTAGAAGTCCCAACATTTGCTCAATCGTCAGACGCATAGGTGGATGTTGTCCCGGTGGTTGTGGCTGTGTCTCCGGCTCACATGGTGGACTCCGATCCGGACTAGGCGTGTCATTAGAATCATGATCCTGTAACTGTCGAAGACTTGATCAACAGAAATAGTCATACAAAATCCTGAAACAATGAAACATTATTTGATGTAAGTTTTTTGATGATTATAATGTTTACGCAAACATAACATAACTTTTGATTCATATATATATATATATATATATATATATATCCAATAATGCATATCCAATAATACTAGAATCCTACCATTCAAATTTCTGATTCCGTCACCGGTAAGAGTCTGTGAGCATAGGTCACAGAAAAAGGCGCCAAGACATGATATAAGGAAAATATGTGATCAATACAAAAATATATTTACTATTTTTCCCGTATATTGAAGGTTAGGAGAATACGCGCAAGTGCTTTATGTACATTTCTTAGCAATAAATAGGCGAACACAAAGGAGAAAAGTCGTTGTATTACAACATGACAATCATGAATTTTCATATTTTCTGAATTTCCTTTCGATACTGTCAACGCAATTCTGTAGGTTTGAAGCATAACCATGAGAGAATTTTACCTTGTGTTTAATCCAATCAAAAAAAGCATCCTATGAAAGTTTCATTAATAATGAAAATTAGAGTCAAATAGACAAGGAGGAAAAAACAAATCTTCTTTTCTTTACTCAGTCTGAAGATAGGTACTGGGCCAACGCTACTATTCCCTCGTATATGCAACAACTTCCTATCATATATTTCTGGTAAATCCAATCTTGATTTTAGATTGTCTTTTGTTTCCACCTGTACATTCATAAATGTATTGGTGGAATTATCAAACACATTCTTTTCAATGTGCATGACGTCTAAACACTGTCAAGGAGGTGATTATTCCAATACCGTAACTCCCAGAAAATACTCTTCTTATGCCATTTATGGTACACCCCAACACCTTTGATAGGGCAATGTCCATTTTCTCCACATTTCGAAGTTGACTCAACACCAAAATCTCTCAGCTGCGTTAATATTTGTGCGCCGTTGGGTTATGGCAGTGGACCATAAAACACTTACTTGTTTTAAGTGAATAGTGATCTACTATGCCGATATGGATGATCCATAAGAAGAAAACATCGATGGCAATCGAACCATGATGTCTTCCGTCCATGCTTGAGCTGAAATGCTTCAGTGTTATCTTGATAGTGAGGACAAGCCAATCTCCCATGTGTGGACCAACATGATAGTTTTCCATAAGCTGGAAAATCACTACTAGTCCACATTAACACTGCTTTCATCTAAAAATTTTGAGCAGTAGAAACTTCATTGACTATGGTACTACTCTCCCATGGTTGATTCAATTCCTAAATAAGCGGTTATAATAATACATCAAGCAATTTACATGGATGATCAGGCTCTGACAAAAGAACTGTTAAAAATAAGAATTATGGCTTCATACACAATGCTTGTGGTAGATTATAGGGTGTTACAATCATCGACAAAACTGAGTACGGTCTCCCATGTTTCCCAAATGGATTAAACCCATCTGTAGAAAGCCCAAGATATACATTCCTTGGATCCTAGGAAAACTCGGGATATAATGATTGGAAATGTTTCTATGCCTTTGCGTATGAAGGGAGGGTAATCTCACGAGCTGAATTATGTTCTGCATGCTATCTCATTGAGCCAGCTGTGTGCTCTTACTCGTAGTACCTTTTAAGCTTGTATGCTAATGGCAAATACCACATCCTCTTGTATAGGACCTGAGTCATCCCACTAGTTCCTGCAATCAGGGTTTATGACAAAAACGACAACAGATCTTGTTCGAATCCTCTCTCCAGAAGATCATGCAATTATCTACACAAACATCTATCATCTGATAAGGTAATCCAAGCCCGACAACCAATTTGTGGGTTTTGTTGTACGATGTCGTCTATGTGTTATCAGCAGGAAGAAGTTTCCCGATGTGACCGGCGAATGTATCGACACAGCTCTCTGATAAATTATAATCTGTTTTCATATATATATATATATATATATATATTAATTCAGCTACTGTCGACAATGGTGACACATCATCGCTGTAACCAAAATACAACGGCGTTTTTGCTACATCTAACATACTAAAAAGATTATGTACATCGACATTTGGTTCCTCTCACCTATTTCTAGCCTTAGTAAAAACTGGAACATCCTCCCTAAATGCATTTTTTTCAATTTGAAATGTACCATCATTGTTTTCCAATAGGAGTGTTGTTTCCACACCTAAATCGGTACTGCCAACATAAACATCTACTTCTTCATCTACCAGGTTACCTGATTCCTCACCTATACTAGCATTGCCAACTCTGCAATAACTACCGACGGTTACTAATGGTTACATATGTTTGCTTATGACGACACTATAGTAACCAAAAAGTAGGTGAATGCTAGAAGCCATTAGAGCCCATCAGATATTATCAAACCCGTCGGGTTCCGTTGGTTTTGTTCTGACGGTTTCTGATGGGTTCTGTTATTATCTTTAAAAATAATAAAAATAGAAATTAGATTATCGTACACGTTGGTGTCCGTCAGATAGTCTCAAACCCATCGGGTTCCATCAGTTCCTTTCCAACGGTTTCCATCGGGTTATGTTATTATTTTAAAAAATAATAAAAATAGATATTAGATTATCATACCCGTCAGTGTCCGTCGGTTATATCTGATGGTTCCCACAGCTCTATGACGGTTAGAATGTTTCTGACGGATTCTGATGGGTCGTATTTTCTGGTTAATTTTTGTCGGTTTTCCGGTCAGAATGTCCGTCGGATTCTGAAGTGTTTTCTTGTAGTGCGAGTATAACACCGAAAAGATAACTCGATGGTGGAGTATAACGCAGGTAATATGACTCGATGTCCAAGTATAACGCTGCGAAGATGACTAGATAGTCGAGTATAACGCCGCGAAGATAACTTGACGGCCTAGTATAATGCCACAAAGATGATCCGACGGCTGAATAGAATGCCACTACTTTGAAAACTTGTCCAGTCTCACACATGTTGCCACATATGAGCTTGTCGGGGAGTATTAGGATATTGAGCCTTAATGAACCACAATCTCATTAGCTAAATATAAATTAGGTTAAATAAGTGTTCCTTATATACCTCATTTTTATTGCTTTTAGATTCATTAATTCATATGTTTTCAGAATGTTTATTTGCTTTATAGAGTCCTTTTAGGTGTAAAAGAGGATAAATTCGGATTATGCCCTCAAACTTGGAGAAGGATGAATTGGAGAAGTTTTTGGAATTTCAGCCATTAAGCCACGATCGATCGATCCACATACTTTATCGATCAATCCTCGATGTTCAGCAAAAGATACGCTTGACCCATTGATCGACCAAGACCTTTTAGAGATTGAGCATTTAAAACTTGATCGATCGATCATCATCCTTGATCGATCGATCATCGAAGCTAACAAGGATAAAACCTAATTTTTTCTATTTTATACCCGCGTTTTAAGAACATATATAGACCAATTTTCATTTACTTTAGAGAAATGATTATTAAGTGAGAACAACCTGTGTTTGAGTTTTTGGAAGAGAGATTTTGATCATTACGCCATTTGGAGAAGAATTCTAAATCCTCTTAATTCAATACAATTTATTTTTATGCTTTTAATTATGCTTTGCAATATTATCCTCTTCACCATGTCTGAGTAGTTCCCAAATCAAGTTTAGGATTAGGGTTGCAGGGAATTAATGAATTAGAAAAACATAGGATTTGCTTGATGTGTTCTCCACCTAATTGATACTCTTAATTCTTAGATTAGAGTAGCTAACTAATCTATGATCTTAGATTACCTAACATTCCAAAAGCTTATTAGAAATTGGATCCTCCTTAGGTGAGCAATCAATCCTTAACCGTGACAGTTGATGCTAAGGTTGATTGTGGACTTATCAGATCTGATCGATAATGTATATTAGCATCTTGGTACCTGTAACATCCCTGAACTAGCCTTGGTCCAGAAAACATTGCGCAAGGTCGAGTAAATGGCTAAAGAGGCGAAAAACAGCTCAAGTTAGCTGACAACAGGTGGAAGGAGTAAAAGTCAAGCAAGGCCAGCTCGAAACCAGCTGGGTGAACTGATGGGAAGCTGGATCAGCTCAACCAAGTGATAGTCCAGCTGAGCCAGCTGACTGACAAGTCTACCTGCTGAGCCAGCTGACTGACCAGTCCACTAGCTGAGCCAGCTGACTGACCAGTCCACTAGCTGGACGGTTATGGGCGACAATCAAGGAGTGGTCCGACCCGCAGACCCGATGGATCGAAGAGGCGGGTGGATGCGGTTGGACCCGTGATCCAACGCACTGTTTCGGCAACAAAAGCGAATGTGTGCCTCTAACCAAAAGGATGCACGTGTCCACCAAGAGATGCATCCGATCGTCCAAAAGGCACCTTTCCGCGGATGGACGCGTCCATACGTGCTCTATAAAAGAGTGTGCGGCCTGCCTTCTAACCCATTCAGTCACTATCACGAAAACTCCATTAAGACACATAGAAAAGTTCGAAAAAATCAGAGAAAGGCGATTAAGTGGGAGTCGATCCATAAGTGATCGGAAGATTGGATTAGAAGCAATGGTGGACGACAAAGACGTCCAGATGAAGGATGCGATGGGGATAAACACGGGCGACAAGGACATGGCCCTAGAGGTGAGTGCGTGACCATGGCCTACAGCCTAGTCAGGCTTGCTAGATTGATCTTATGATCTTAAGTTCTCTTGTCCCCTTTTTACTTAAACAATATGAACTTAACGGTTGCCTAAGTCGTATATACCGATTTCTGCCTTTCCCCAATGGACCTGAACAGTACTAAAGGCCATCGGTGCCTTTGCGAACATCTCGGCTGATGAGACCGAGTGATTTCGACTGTCACTGACTTGGTTTGCGAATGACCACCGAAAGTGTTGGATAAAGATGGATTCGATGGGTTAGGCAGAATGTTGGTGATCATTCATGCATAAGCATGCGTTGGGTTTGGGATGCATAGTCCGTATTCACTAAGTATATTGTATATACTTACCCCTCACCCAATTTTCAGGAATTGACGGTACAAATGGGAAGGATGAGGACGGACCGCAAGGCAGAAGGACTAAGGATGGATGGACGGTTAGAGAATCGGGTAGATAGGGATCCTAACGATTGTAATAGCCTATTATGCAAACAAATGATTGTATGGAAACTTGTTTATTGATTAATAAAGATCCGGTTTTCTTTATGAAACTCTAAATTCACTCACGACTTAAACTCTGATGAATCACGGAATTAAACAATGTACAATGATCAAGTAAAGTATAAAACTGGATTGGACTTGATAAAAATTGAGTCTGGTCTGGGTGAGGCAAACCTCCCAAACTTAGAAATTTTGGGACGGGTCACTTCAAGTTGGTATCAAAGCATGCTTGATCTTTGGACATTGTCGCGGGTTGGGTTATAACGTCCATCCAGTCTGAAGGGCTTGCGTCCGATCATCCAAGTAAGTTCTTAGAACTAACTCTGAACGGTTTTGCAGATGGAAAAGAATAAGAAAGAGCGCAAAAGCACTAAGAAAACAAGGAAGGAAAAAGATGTTGGGACAAGTCAGAAAGACACGGATGATGTCAACCTTACGGGACCTGGGGTAGGGAATGACGCCGTGATCCAGACAGAACTGACTGCAACTCGGAAAGACATTCCACCGGTTCTAAACACGGAGAATTCAGAGGATGTGGCCGAGTCTTCGACTGCGGGCGGACCCTCAGGACCCCGTATGGGCGGTGCGAACATTGACCAAGGGTTGGAACATAATAATAACGGAATGCCTACCCCTCGTGAGCAGTGGGAAATGATGCGCCAAATGATGACTCAAATGGCCGTGTTGACCGGGGTCCTTGCACAACCTGCGGGTGTGTATGCGACCGGGAACCAGTTTTCGGTACCACCATCTACTGGGAACCCAACTGGCATCATTGAAAGGAACCAGACTACGATGAATCCGTCTACTGGAAATCCTTCCAACACACGGGAACTAAACTTGGTAGTGGAAAACCGTATTGGTGAGAGCCCGGGTAATGAAACGGGCGGGTCACTACAAAGGGTCTCAATGGAAAGGGTGAGTTATTTGACTGTGCTTGAGCACATGTCTAGGCTCGGAACAAAGCAATTCTTCGGAAGTGCTGACCTTGTTGAGGCAGACGAATGGAGGAGTCGTTTGGTGAGGAATTTTAGTGCCACTCGGTGCCCACAAGATTTCAGGAAGGACATAGCGGTTCACTTCTTAGAAGGCGATGCGCATAATTGGTGGATCTCTGTTAAGAAACGCAAGGGAGACAACCATATTTCCTTTACGGATTTCAAAGGAGAATTCAACAAAAAGTATTTTCCTCCGGAAGCTTGGGACCGCCTCGAGTCAGCCTATTTGAACTTAGTTCAAGGGGAAAAGACTGTGAGGGCTTACAAAGAGGAATTCAACCGTCATAGACGCTTTGTCGGACAAGAACTCGAGGAAGAGCAAGCCCAAGTTTTGAAGGTTTAAGCGCAGGTTAAGAGTGGAGATATGTAATCATTTGCACGTCCGAACTTTCAACTCAGTGGCTGAACTGGTTGAAAAGGCTGCTATGGTCAAACTTGGTCTCGTTGAAGAGAGCCAGTTAAAACGACTAAAGAATCTAACCGATCCTCATCCGCAAAAGATCAAGGGAAAAAGAGGAAATGGGGAAGTATGGAAAACCCGACTAAGCCGGAAGAGGCGCGTAAAGAGTGCGCGACCTGTGGTAAGAGGCATGACGTCCAATCCTAGAAGGCAATAGGCGCATGTGCTTGATGTGGAAGCAAGGAACATGAGACCCAAAACTGCCCAAAGACCGATCGCGGTAACAGGACGGTTGGCAGTGTGGCCCGGACTTGTTATAATTGCGGAATGTCGGGACACTTTAAAAGTGAATGCCTTAGACTAACCGTGGAAAATCAGATCAGACAAAGGGTGAACCGCAGAGAGAATGAACTGACTTGAGCGGCTAAAAAGCCTACTGGTATACCGCGGGTTTACGAATTGTCAAAGGAAACCGGCACGGCTGGTAATACGATCATTGGTATGTTATCTTCCCTTTACTAAGTGTCTGGGAAAAGGATGACATGCATAAGCATATAGGTACTTAGCATTCTAGAGCGGATGTGTAGGGACCTTAAATGTAGGTGATGTCATGACCCATGTACTCTTTGACTCGGGGGCTTCACATAGCTTCGTGAGTACAAAGATGCTGGGTAAAGGACGGTTGCAGAAGAGACCAGAAAATATATATGGGATAGTAAAGGCAGCGGGCGGTCAAGTAATGCGATCCTATGGGACGTATTGCAACATTCCCGTCTTGATCAAGGACTTGGTAATGGAAGTTGAACTAGTCACAACCGACCTAGAGAATCACGACGTGATCTTGGGTATGGATTGGCTAGGAAAATACAAGGCTAACATTGACTATCACCGTGGAAGGGTATTGTTTGAAAGAAATGAAGGGAAGTTGGAATTCCAAGGAATCCGATCAACTCCAAGAAGCCTAGTAATCTCAGCTATCCAAGCAGAACGGATGCTAGAGGACGGTTGTGAAGCATACTTAGCCACAATCACATCGACCATAGTTGGGGAAAATACAGAATTGAAAGATATTCCAATCGTAAGGGATTTTCCGGATGTGTTCGAACCTGTGAAGGGTTTACCACCAAACCGGGCTGATCCGTTCACAATATAACTTGAACCCAGCACAACTTCAATATCTAAAGCTCCCTATCGAATGGCCCCAGCCGAGATGGCTAAGTTGAAAAAGCAATTGGAGGAGTTGTTGGAAAAAAGGTTCATACAGCTGAGTAGTTCTCCTTAGGGAGCGCCGGTCTTGTTCGTAAAGAAAAAGGATGGAAGCCTAAGACTTTGCATAGACTATCACGGTCTGAATATGGTCAGAGTGAAGAATAAGTACCCACTGTCGCGTATAGACGAGCTACTGGACCAATTGAGAGGCGCAAAGTTGTTTTCGAAAATCGACTTGGCCTCGTGTTATCACCAAATTCCTATAAAGCCAACAGACGTTCGGAAGATAGCCTTTCGGACTAGGTATGGTCATTATGAATTAGTTGTGATGCCTTTTGGTCTAACAAATGCTCCTGCAGCCTTTATGAAAATGATGAACAATGTGTTTCGGGATTGGTTGGACGAGTCGGTTATCGTCTTCATTGATGATATTCTAGTCTATTCCAAGGACTGGGAGACGCATGAACATCATCTTAAGGCAGTCTTAGAACAGCTTTGACAACAGAAACTCTATGCCAAGCTCAGCAAATGTAGTTTCTGGCAAAAGAGTGTTGGCTTCCTAGAGCACATTGTGTCCGAACAAGGAGTGTCCGTAGACCCAGATAAGATAAGAGCAATCAAAGAATGGCCACGGCCAAAGAATGCGACTGAGATTTGAAGTTTCTTGGGATTGGCCGGATACAATCGCAAGTTTGTGAAAGGGTTCGCAAGTATGGCTCAACCCATGACATGGCTAACCGGAAAGGATACCAAGTTCGAATGGTCAGATGCTTGCGAAAGGTGCTTCCAACGGTTGAAGGTAATGCTAACTAGTGCACCTGTTCTAACTTTGCCTGACACGGATGAACCCTATATGGTTTATACCGATGCGTCCAAAACAGGATTAGGGTGTGTGTTGATGCAGAAGGGTAAGGTGGTTGCATATGCTCTAGGCAGTTGCGAAAACATGAAGTGAACTACCCAACACATGACTTGGGAGATGGCTGCGGTGGTGTTCGCCTTAAAAATCTGGCGATCATACTCAAATGGGGCAAAAGTTCAGATTTTCACTGACCATAAAAGCCTTAAGTATATCT